>JAQFZH010005532.1:0-10428 GCA_034695485.1 Entomobrya nivalis
CTTGGCAAAGACAAAATACTTGAGAAGTTTTGGGGGTATAAATTTGTTGGATACTTTCCACCGAAGGTACTTCTTCGGGCAAGGCACCTTTTCGACGCTGGCGTATTTGAATGGTGGCACAAGTACTTGGAATATTCTTATCTTTTAAAACTCAATATTCATAGGAAACGATTAGTGACTTCTTTAAGTCAAAATGACACATTTCAAATTAGTAAAAATAAAACGGCAGCAACTGTTCTGAGCCTCATACCCGGATTTGGTTTGCTACTATCCTTGTCTGTATTCTTTTGTGCTGAGAAAAACGTTGCAAAACTTTTTTTAATATGTTTGTGTAAATCTGTAAAGTTTTTAAAATTTATTCGAAAGCCTATGTTTAATTTCGACGCCGAAAACATTGTTTCAATTTTTGGTCAACCAAATATAGAGAGCAGCAATTAGTATGTATTTGTTGGTGATGTTATTTTGATGCCTAATCCTTAATTGCGTTACTAGGAAAGGATAAAAAGGTGTGGTTAATTGAAATTTTTAATGCAAAAAATTTAGACAGGTATGTCAGATCTCTGTTTTCCACTGTAATACATGTGAAATGACTGATTTCATGGAATGAAATGTATAGAAACCCATTAAAATGTAGTGGTAACTATGCGTTTTGCAACATTGAATAAACTAATTTTTAAACTCAATATCTGCAACCGTTTAAATTAGGGCTTAAAACCACATGTAAAATGGGTTTTTCTCAAAAAAAACCTCCTAAATATTATGATTTTTAAGTTGTCATTTTCAGACTTAACGCTTACAAAATACACATTTGTTGAGATACCAAGCCAATCGATTTTTTACCAGAACCGAAATCGATCAGGTCAACTGGCGCCATCCGTCTTATTATTTTGCGGAAGCTTTTGCTAGCTAGTGATAATATCTTAATGTTTATCATTTTACACCATCTACGCTTAATAAATCAAACAATTGCTTAAAAAACAGGTTAGAACCAAGCTGTAATAAGTGATATATCAACAAAAACTGGCGGTTATGTTGAAATAAATATAGTTAATTAATTTCTCAAAGTATATTCACTTTGTATAGTTGTTAAAAAATATGGATTAGACACTTAGCTGACACAAAGAATCTAACTTACAGGCTGGCCAGTATTTGAATGCTAAGATACAGATTTACATTCAAAAAAATCTGTAAACCTCCAAATATTTAGTACTTTTGGAAAACGCTCATTTTTATTATTGATCTAGCTTACACCCTGAAGACTAAGATATTACGGAAAAAATAAGAACTTAAAAGTAAGAAGTTACAACTCAATTGCTTGAACTAAAGTGCTAACATTTTTTATCAAACGCTTTGTTATAAAGTTTCATACATTATATTACCACAAAAAATAAAAATGGAACAAACAGGTTATTATGCTTAGCATTTGAATAATTCTACGGTTTAGTCTTTTTATCATAGGTACTTGTAACGGTGTTGATTTCGAGCTGTCCTCAGAAAGTATTTCTGAAAATTATTTTGAAATTTTGAACAAATTTGGCAACTGTGTACCGCATATAATTAATTCGCTCGATTACAACATAAATATTCCTCTTCCTATCCAGCCAATAGTTATACTGAACTATGATTCAGCGTCATATATTAGCAACGTTTTCCCAAGAAAACTACTGAAGAACGAGAGCGACTTTTTAAGCAAGTTTCCAAACAACTTAATAAAACCGCAAGATATTCTTAATATACTATGGAAGGATTATAAGTACACCCATCAGTGGTTTGCGGATCCATTTAGACTTTCAAGCATAAGAACACAATGTGATTTTGTTGTTTTCCTGTATCCACCAAACAAAGAAATGTCGAACGAACAACCCCGGAAGCTGAAAATCCATAGCAATGGGGGTCCTGACCTGAGGAGTCTAACTTAGAGCTAGTATGGGCAAACGGACAGACAAACAAACTAAATGCATAACTACGATTTCATCTTCGATTCGATATCGATTCGTTTCGATAAATGTTTGGATGGGTTTATTTAATTGTCGAAAAGTGAAAATTATTTTATTAAGCTCGCTTCTTAAAAATATTTAGGCTAGAGAATAACCACTTGGTGGACATACTTCTTTTTAATAATAACAGATTTTTCATTGAATTATTTAGTGCAAAAAATAAATAGTAATTTTTCAAATTGTTTTCATTATTATTCATTTTAAATTTTATTCACGCTCGCGTGTTTTCCCTCCACACCACAATTCGTCACCCTTTTAGGCTCCCTCAAATACTTGTCCAATGTAAAGCCATGCCCACACTTGTCACAAAAATGGTCCCGTCTTCCCTTCTGAAGTAGCTCCAGATGTCTCCTCAACCTGTGCTTGTACCCAAACCCCTTGCCACAAATTTCACACTTAAACTCCTTCCCATAAGACATCCCCTTTTTTAAGTGTACCCTATCCACATAGCTCATCCAGTACTCCTTACTCACAAATCCACCCCCGGGAATCTCACAAAAATATTCTTTCAAACAACAAATACCACAGCTGACTCTAGTTTTATTGGTTATTTGTTTAAAAAAGATTTTACTACAGTTAAGGAAGACAAATGAGTAATGGAAATGGAACCTAAACTTAACATAAAATAACTGCCATCTCAAACCAAGCTTATTAGTGCAAATGTGGTCTTTCTGTGTTTTACCTTAAAATGCATTGCATGGGCCAATTAGAGTTTAAACTACTCGAAATAAAATGTTTTGCAAAAGGATCGTGCAAATGCGTCATAAGGAGAATTTTCAGAGCTCGATCTCAGCAAATGCAAACAGAAAATCACACTTGCGAGAAAATTGATTTTTTTAAACGAGACTACCGGATCATTTGTATTTGTACTCTGTTCAATCCTTCTTTATAAATTGACCGAAAAATAAACTTTTAAGAGATTCCACGTGATAATGGCATTAACTAAATTAAATCACTTATGACACTAACTTGAGCAGCTCTTATGAGAACAAGTAAGCATACTTTATAGTTTTATGAGGTATACGTTCAATATTGGCAAGAAATGCTTAATTAATTCTCAATTTTATAGGTCATTTCTGAAACGTGACCAAGCCTTTTACTATTTTATGTGCCATGACTTATAAAGTAGTATGGGTAGTACTTGTGTAGTACTTTATGAAAGTAAAGTTTTTCTATCAATAGCGGAATTAAGATAACCATGGTAATCGACATTCCAGCATTGTATCATCAAAACTGTGACAAAATAAAACCACTGATCACGTTTGATTTACCCGTGAACCAACTCACGTTTTTACAATGTGCTTGTATATTATCCAAATATCGGCGTAACATCAGCAATTTAAGATCACAAAACTGATTACTACTTTAATTATGATGCTTTTAAAAGAACATTTTTGATTAAAAAGTACATATGGACAAAACGCTGGTATATTAAGTTTTGTAGTTAATTTGAGTATCAGTTGTGACTACTCAGCATTACTGGTTCTGTATGTTGCAACTTATCAGTTGTCTCAATATTTCTGTATATTCTTACTGTGTGTGAACTTCAGAACCGTGTCTGTCGACCACACTTTCCAATATTCCAATTATTAACAGCTTTCATGCTGACTTACTGTTGTCACATCATTTTAATACTTTAAATTGGGTTTAAGATGCATTTACCCGTCAATATATTTCTTGTTGCGATTTTAATTTTGTTTCCTCAGAAGTCCGTAATTGCTATCGAAAATTTCCCAGTTCCCACTTCAAAACATCTGTCAGTGTTTAACGATTTAATAGAGGCAACAAGCCTTTGTACGATTGTCTCGATTCGCTCAAATGAGCATTCTTCATGTGAAAGTAACAACTCAGAGTCATTTTGCAACATCTTTCTAAAAACAATTCAGGAAAAATACGGATCTCCTTTAGTCTCCTTTTTAGCAAATAACATAGAATCTTTATACAGCATTAGTCTGGGTACTTTGCCGTTGTCAAACAGACGGTTTACAAATTGTAGCATATGGATACAATACGATATCGTTGCAATACCTTTCCATTTCACCAGTTTACAACCCAATATTTTTATCTTCTACTCAGAATTAAATAGCCTCAAAATAGAACTTGACGAAGATTACTATCAAAATAAAGCAAGTTGGCTATACGCCATACAACAATGGTTTTTGAATCCAATGGCACTAATTCATACAAACCCAAAATCCACTGAAATCTCAATTTTGTGTATGTTTTGCAATACTAGAAAAATAATAAGTTATCCTGTCGTCATTACCATTTCTGAGTATCAATTTTATCCAAAGATCGAAAATTTCAACCATGAAATAAATTTGAGAAATTTGCACAAGAGTGCTGTACTCTTCGAGGAAGCTAAACTCTTTGTTTTACAAGCAAATAATCTCAAAGATACATGCTATCTGTCATCCCATAAATATACCATAAGTGGAGCATTATGTGCGATGTATGTTCTTAGCTTACGTTTCAATTTTACACTTTCGCACAAAAGGATTGATTTATATAGCTCATTCGTTGCCAGAGCAACTGCTTCTAATAAAAATCTCCTTTTCGTTTTAACTTGGGTGTCTGAGGGTGCCATACAAAAAGAAATGGGGTTTATGTCCGCGTCGCTTTACACAAATATTACTTTAAACGATGTTTACCTTGAACCTCTATCCTCATCGAGCTGGTTGCTAGTTGCAGGTGCTTCGATTTTACTTTCGTTTGTACTAACCTTTACCAATATTATCCGGCATACTTCAAAGTGTGTATCTGGACGGCTGATCCAAAACATATTTGTCGTTATAAAAAATCTTATCGATCAGTCGACAAGCCTCAACGACACCAGAGGTAGTAACCTCAAGTTGGGAAACTTAGTTTTATGCATGTGGTGCTTTTGTTGTATCTATGCTAATAATGCTTACAAAGCAGCGGTTTTTTCGGGAAACATTTTTCAGGATAATACCAGCTATCCTAAATCTACAGACGAGATGACAAAATCTTCGTGGGATAAATACACTACAGATGCGACTTTCATAAAAGGTAAAATATCCAATTGTACACCAGAATTGGAAGTGAGGAATGTCTCAAGTAAGCTTTCCGTGAAGTGTGCTACAAACTACTATGAAAACGTGGTTTACTATTTGAACAAGTGGGCACAAACATCCGACTTGACTTGGGGTGGAAACATTTCCTTACAAACCCAAAATATTATATTGGTAAATAAAGTGTACAGCCTTCAAATCATAAAACAAGGGTTACTTGCCGTTAATTCTAAAATCAAGTTGTCAAACATTTATAAAGTTCCGGAATCCATTGCGCCATATTTTTGGGTGAGCGAGATTGGAGGTACAGTAGCACGGTTAGTTACGAAGGGTTTGCTACATTTGACAGAATCGGGGATGAGAAACTTTTGGGAGAAAAATGAACTTATTGTTGCCAAAATATTGAACTTAAAATATATGGCTCGGAATCACCCCGACCTATGGAGTGACTTAGCAGGGAATCGGGAATTGTATTATTTGTCGAGTTTTGCCACTAAAGAGCCGATTTCTAATGAATATGAGCCGATTCCGAGAGCCGTCTATGCAGAAGGAGCTAAGTATATTTGTGGTTTTCTTACGGTTTCAGTTCATGTGTTCTTAGTTGAGTATATCGTTGCTATGGAATTTTCCCTTGCAAATTTTTGGGGGGTTTGGTGGAGAGTAAAACTACACGGAATTTTGTATTTCCAAATTATAACTTTTGTAGTTATTAAAACGGTTAAAAAATTATAAATAAATATAACAAAATATTTATTAATTAGAATTAGATATAGTCAATCAGGTTTATTTAAATATTCCGCCTTCTTTTAAATATCTACTTTACTTAACGGTTTCAAATTTCAAGTATTCATTTAATTATTTGTTATTATTAGCCGCATATCCTTAATGCTTCATTTTGATATACAATAGCCACTAAATATATTACGCACCAAGAAAAATAAAGCTGATGATGTATTATGCTTTTCGATATGCTACGGTTAGAGAACATGTTGAAAAAACAATTGCCCGACGTTTCGCCAAAACGACGGTGCACCAAATTTGCATTTTTTTGAAGAAAATCCCCTTTCTACTTGAAGCACGAAATTGACCAAATAAATATTTTTCAGTTACGTTGTTTGACCAAATTACAAAAATATGCATACGACGTTTGACCAAAAGTAATAAAAATGACCCGCGACGATTGGCCAATTATTTTCTAAATTACCAACATGGTTGCTCATTTTGCCCACATGTTTACTAGTTTCATGGATTGTAAAAAGACTAATCAATTCAGGCTTCTATTCAGGAAATTCAAGTATATTGAACCTAACGTTTTCCATTTTCTGCTCCATCTTAGACCAATCTAATCGTCTTTTTAACACTAAAGAAATTACTTCGAAATGCTCGTTGTACATTGTTCTTTTCTTTGTTCCAATGACGTGGTCGTACCTGAGCACCATTTATAAAGATGAAAATGTGACAAGGCTTACAGCAGAACCTGCTCTCATTCAATTCGACACATTCCAAACGCTACAAGAATATCAAATTACCACTTACTCGCGTAGGGTAAACTTGAAGAAATTTGGAAATGCCAAATATTACAACGTGGGAAAACTTCAAAACTTACATCAAGAGCACGGGTCTATCATCTCGCATGAAGCACTTCCAGTCGTATCTGAAATATGGTATAAGTTAATGATCTGGTTGCGCCCTTCAGCCTACTCGGAATACAGTTGACAATTTTTGAAAGATGAAATACCAAAGCAAATGTGGAAATACATCAATAACTCTGCAATGCTACCAGACTTAGGACAAAGAGACAACGAAGACATTTCCACCATAATAAATATTCATATGACAAAATGCAACAAGTCCGCTATATGCTGCAAAGGCCAACGGCAACTATACTCCACACAGTTCTCAAACAAATGGGTAAACCGAGCTTTGTTGGCAAAGACAAAATACTTCAAAGCTTTTGGGGGTATAAATTTGTGGGATACTTTCCACCCAAATTCATTCTTCGAGCAAGGTACCTCTTCGACGCCGGCATAATTGAGTGGTGGCAAAAGTACTTGGACTACTCGTTTGTTTTAAAACTCAACACTCATCGCAAAAGATTAATGGCTTCGGTTAACCAAACTAGTAAATCTGAAATGAGTAAAAACAAAACAGCAGCACTTATTCTGAGCATAATTCCTGGATTTGGTTTGCTGGTTTCATTGTCTGTATTTATTTGTGCCGAGAAACGGGAAAAGGTTGTAGCGATTTTTCAAAAATGTTTACTTATGGCTGTAAAATTGGTTCGACTCATTCGGAATTTGGTGTTACAATTACATGTACAGAAAGAAATTATAATTTCGATAAATGTTCCACCAAAAATAGAAAAAGGCCATTAGTTTATGCACTTTTTCGAGGTTTATTTTAGTACATTAATATATGAGATCCTTAACGTCGTAATTTACAAGTAAAATTCCAGACAATTTAATTATGTACGTGATAACTAAATTTATTTGCACTAAAACGTAAGTGAAAGCCATTGTGCAAACGAAATGGTAACACACAGCATACTCACCACAAGAGCATTGACACTAAATAAAATTTAGAATAAAATATAAAAACGCACTCATTTTTGGTTTCCTCAAAGCTTATTTAGATGTATATCACTATTCACTACTACCAATAATGTTTTAAAAACTTTTAGTCAAGCGTCAAATCAATATTACCTTCATATATTATTATTATATATTATAAATATTACAAATAAATATAAATATTAAATTAAATACAATTCTAAATAAATGATCCTTCCCATCTCATTTACAGTTAATATTTCAAAGTTAAGTAGTCCAAATTCCTTGTTTCCTAAATGTCCATAAAACGAATAAATTTACAAATAAATAATTATTAATTTACCCTTTCAACCAATATTTAAAAAATTAACTGACATTCCAAACCAATGTTTTCCCATCACATTTAAATTATATCAACGAATGTATTCTGATGAGAATAACGTACATCAAAGCAATATTCCAAATGCACTCGATTGCATTGCAAATTGAACACGAGGCAGATGGCACGGCCATCGAGCTTGCTTAGGGCACATGAGAAAAAGATAAAGCGGAGCAGGACACGCTCACCGCACACAACACTGAACACGGGACAGAAGGCGTGCGAAATTTGCAACTCCATCCAGACTTTGGAAAAAAGGCCTCGAGAGAGAGCAGAGGAGGTCGCAGGGCTCCCTTCGGCAAAGCTTGGATGAACCTGTAATTAGTCGTTTGTTGTAGTAGTTTAAAACGTTGGGGGTAATAGTTATTTTAAAATCGACTAAATTTGATGCAACTATATTTCTTGTAGATATGTTCTGTTATAAGAAATACATTCTATTTTCTATTCAAATCATATCTCGAAAGCAATAGAATAGCCTCACCAAAGAGCACTTGCAAAATATATGGTCTTCTATTTTGGTCGCACCTTAATTGAAACAATACTTTTCTTCTCCCCGACTAATTTAAACATAAACTTTCGAATGTATCGGAACATTTTTAGAGCGGAACTTAAACAGCTTGAGAAAAAAGCTAAAACTTTTCTGAATTGCTCAACAAAAATGAATGCAGTTAAGGATGTAAGCAAGCCAAAACCAGGAATGAGACTGAGGACAATTGCTGCTGTTTTGTTTATACTGTTTTCCGATGCAGTAGATTGATTATACGCAGTCAATACTTCTTTACCATGAACATTGAGTTTTAAGACAACCGAATGTTCCAAATATTTTTGCCACCATTCAAATACACGAGCATCGAAAAGGTGCCTTGCTCGAAAAACAAATGTGGATGGATAGTGTCCCACAAATCGATAACCCCAAAACGTCTCAAGTATTTTGTCCTTGCCAAGAAAGCTCGGCAAACCCATATGTTTGAGAACTGTATGGAGTTCAATTGCCGTCGGCCTTGGCAATATAATTGCAGAGTTGTTGCACATTTTCATGTGCATATTTAGAATAGTAGAAATACTTTCGAAAAAACCTTCTCCGTAATCTGGTAACATTGCAGAGTTATTGATGTATTTCCACATTTGCCGTGGTATTTCATCTTTCAGAAAATTTAGTCCAAGCTGGAATGTCCCAAAGGACCGCAGCCAGACCATTAGCTCGTACCATAGTTCAGAAACAACTGGAATTGCTTCATGAGCGATAATCGAGCCGTGTTGTTTTTGTAGTTTATCAAGTTCACTCATGTTAAAATATTCCTCAAGCCCAAATACATCCAATCTGAACCTACGCGTGTACGTGTTAAACTGATATTCTTCTAGCATTTCAAAAGTGTCAAACTGAATAAGAGGCGGCTCTGCTGTAAGTCTAGTCACATCGTCACCTTTGTATAGTGTGCTTAGATATAACCAAACTAATGGAACAAAAAACATACCACAGTAAAATGAACCTTTCGTGGTTTTAGTCACGTTAAAGTAACTGCTGGATTGGTCTAGGGTTGAGCAGAACATGCAAAATGTTATATTCAATATACTTGGATTTCTTGAATAAACACGCCGCCCTCTCATTGATTTTTTTACAATATAAGAAATAGTGAAGCAAGTTATCAAAATTAGCAACCATGTAGCAATATCAAAGGGAGAAATCAATTCTACCAACTGATTTGTCCAATTCATTTGTTCCTTATGACAACTTACAAAACTTAGCTGATTACTGTTGGTTATTAATCGGGCGTCTTGAAACAAACTTGGAGACCTACCATTGGCTCTTATTATCATTGGACGAAACACTGGATGAGAGCTAATGGTTTCCTGTCGGCTACAAGCATCAACAATTACGTCTTTCCATTGTTTCAAGTATATGTCATGAGCGAAAGAAAATGTGATATTTGCAGATTCAGGTACCAGCAATGAGGTCAAGTGTTGGTCAGCAGCGGCATATAGAGACCTCGTTTCTAATTCAAGGGGATAATTTTGAATATACTCAAAGACTGCTTGGCTCTTCCGTAAATCTTCCACGTCCAAGTCAATAAGAACAACTCGAACAGAGTGAGGATCGGGATTCATTCGTCGATTTGCTCGTAGAATACTTTCAAGTTCATCTCTAGTAGTTGGAATTACTTTAGAATGAAATGAAATAATTTTAAGTGAATCGCATGGATCACAATACGGGCACACGGTTTTGAGAGAAGACGATGATTAATCCCAAATTAGTGCAGTTATTGATAGTTTTGAAATTTCATAATCCAAGAAAACCCCAGCAATCCAGTTTTTGACATCCTTCTCATTTTCACAGATAGAATGAGTTGTTGAGTGGCAAATAAGAAGCGATATCGTTGGAATAGTATTTAAATGTGGCATAACATTTCTCTACGCTCTAAAAAGACTACTTTTCCACGCTATTTTACGTCAGAATTTCTAAAAGTAAAAAA
>JAQFZH010005533.1:0-10425 GCA_034695485.1 Entomobrya nivalis
AACGCCTACACGTTTACAAGTTAATTAAACTATTTTTTTTGAGAATTTATTCGGAATTTTGGTGAAAAAATTCTCACCACATGTTTTCACACCAAGCTTATTACAGATATTACTCAATCTGTTTACACACCTTGGCATATAAATTCGAAGAAAAAACTTTCACTCTAAAATTTCAGCCTAATTATTTGATTTTCGTACGTGAATTCGATATCGAATATAATGTGTTTAGATATCGAACTATATACATTAAAATGGCACGTGCTAAATACACCAATAAATTCGTATTAATTTTCTACTACAAACGCCATAAATCGAATTTCGATTCATCAGAAAATAAATTTATTTTTTGACGTACAAAAGACTCTAATCATACAAAATAGGTAATCAAACAGATTTTCTTAAAAAGTGCTAAAATTTCACTTGTCATGAACCACCTATTACA
Organism: Entomobrya nivalis; assembly: GCA_034695485.1. Taxonomy (NCBI): domain Eukaryota; kingdom Metazoa; phylum Arthropoda; class Collembola; order Entomobryomorpha; family Entomobryidae; genus Entomobrya; species Entomobrya nivalis. The sequence continues at coordinate 443 of JAQFZH010005533.1, forward strand.
CAATGCTTACAAATAAGCTATTTTAGTTCACACAAAGCTTACATGAACATCATCGGAACAAATATACGTGACGTACACAAGGTTTATGTACATTTCTTTTCTCTACGATTTTTTTCTGTTTGCTGTGTGACGAACAAAAGCTATAAAGGCATAACACAAGAAACTCAAATATGGGAAAAGGATCATGAAGAAAAGAAAGTTGATTTTCTAATGTTCTTTTTCTACTTACATGACATATGTATATATGAGTGTGTGGGAGTAAGGAAATGAATTTTTTTTTTTCTTTCTTCTATGGACCTGTGTACTATTTTTGGGTGTTTTCTTCCAGAACTAATTCACTGGCACGTTCCGCACACAAACCCTAAAGCAAATCCTTCAAAGTGTCTAAATTTAAAACTCCAACGCCTCTAATAAAATCTTTACAACTTTTTGTTACATTTTCCAGTCAAAATTACATTTTGTTAATCATCCAACCAAAAAAAAATCTGTTATTTCCTTCGTTATTTTGTCTTCTTCTCTTATTTACCCATCTCGTGTGAGTATAACTGCGTATTTTGCATTTTAAGAAGAAATTTCAGTCACGTTTCTCATTTTGGCCAAAATTTTACGCACTAAAATAACTAGGGTAATTTCCACACCGGCACAAAACAAACAAATTAAAATGCTAATACTTCAAATTAGTATGTGGGTGGTCTAATGAAGTGTTAAGAAAACGCATCAATTCACAATTTTGTCACGTTTTTATTTATACCTTGTCCTCTAATTTAATACAGTAAAGCTGTACAACAGTTAATTATGTGGGAGGTGGTATGGTGGCTCTAGTCCTTCTAAATGATAGGTTTAACATAACAACTTAACTTACATGACTTGACTTGCTTTGCTGTTTATATTGTGATAACTATCAAAATTACCATGTTTACAAACTTTGGCGTCCAAGTGTGAAATTCGGAATAACAAGCTTATGTTGACACCACCTACACTTTTTCCATTTATTAAACATTATTTTGTTGTTAGAGTGCACCAATTACTTATACTGATTTGACCAGACAAGCGTAAATGCAAAATCATAATATTATTATTGAGTCCGTCCAACTATTGATACATTGTTCGTCGGTTTACTATATATTCGTTATTTTCATAAAAATATCAAAGATCGTCCTTTTAACCCAAATCAACAAGGAAAAAAATAAACATTGCAATTTTTTCTCGATAATTTCAATACCGCTTGTTTCACTCTTTCTGGTTGTTATCCTTGACCCTGCAATAAAAAAAGACAAATCTTATGATCTATACGCTTGTTATTTTATATACCTATCGAACTTGATTAAAAACAGAAATGTGTAAAAGGACAGATCAGATTTATGATTATGACAAGTTCGAGTCATCGAGTTTCCTTCTCAGTTGACATTCTGATCATTTGTTTGTGTGATAAGCCAAGGTCCTTCCTATTCGACCAAGCCACAAATATCCAGTAAATTAAATGAAGATTCATTTTTTACACAAGGCCAAAGCAAACCACACACAAAAATAAAATATCATTTCGTACCACTAGAGAGTGTACCATACAGTTTATTACTGTCCGTGTGACTTTTCATTAGAAAGGAATTTTTTTGGTATGCTCTTTTTTAATGAAATGGTTGCCTTGGTGTTCTCTTGGTCTAGTTGAGTGAAGGGACTCTGGGGAAAGCTAGGAAGGAAGCAAAGCAATAATCATAATTTTCTACCAAATATCTTTCAAGGTTTTCATGAAAAAGATGATGAGCTAGTCTTGAGATTATTATCTTTTTATTTGAGAGCCGTTTTCAATCTCGTCGGAGCACTTTGTAGAATTCTTCTTCCTGACAAGTTTAGAGAAAAAGTGAAAATTATTTATAGTAGCGCTTCCGCCTTGTTTTCGAGACTTGACATGTAAGTTGACATGGAAATACTATATATGTTGTCAGTATGATACTTTTGGGATTTCTTTAAAAAAAAGATAAAAGAATATTTATAAGTGCGTCATACTCATACTGAAGGAAGAAAACGATTATATTAGCAGTTCTATCTAAAAATAAAGGTCTTAAGAAAAAATATGGTAACGTTTTAACGTCAAATATAAATTATTATAAAGGCTTAATTTTACAAGTGTAAATATAACCAATATTGTGGTATTTAGTGTATTTTGATTTCACACTAAAATAATTGCAAAATCCTAATAATCACTCATCTAAAAACAAAGTAGCTATGAAAATAATCGTTTCTTGTGGTTTGACTTTGACTAGACGTTTCTTTGACAATGCTAAGAAAATGGTTAATGGTGTGAAAGTGAAGAAACATCAAAATTTGCCATATGATAAATTTCCTCTGGGAAACTTGAGATTACTTAGCAGATTGGGCTTTTTTCTGACTAGAAACACTGAACAGGACAATTCTTGTGTATTGTTTATTTTTTGAAGGTGATTTACACGCCCTTGGAAAATAATAATTAGGTGGAGTTGACATGGTATCAATAAAGAAGAAAATAGGAAATTAATGATTTATTTTTGGTACGATGTACCAGGTGTCAGATGACTCATTAGCAATGACATTGCTTTTCATGGTAAAAAATATTATGTTTGGCCTAACACCCTGACCATTAGTAAATATAGTGGCGTGATACCGTCGAAAAAAATGCATTTTTAGTTTAGATTACCAAAAAATTGATTGAAAACCTAAACAATAATTATTCACGTGTCAAATCCAGTTTCTCATTAGCTTTCTATTGAAAAAAACTTTTACCTGAAAAAATATATGTTCTTAATATTTAGCCCACATGTTGCAATTTTTTGGTGTAAAAAAAACATTGCTAAAGTTAGATTCTAATGTAAAAATTTGGTAAAAGGCCCCGAAGGAAAAAAACATGAATCACTTTTATGATTTCGTTTTCATCTTACCAACCTTAATTACAGGTAGGTATACATTAACCTTGTATTAATTAGTGGTTACCTAACTTGTAACATAAAACATGTTACTTTACTTCTTATGATGTGGTAGTTTATACATAGCTCAAAGACCATAAATCGAATCTGTGAATGAAGCCCAACAAAATTCTAAAAATATAACGACGCTGTAAAATGTGACACGGGTACTGCGTCTTTTACACCTGTCAACATAACTAAAAATAACAAAAGGAAAAACAAGAGGGCATGTCACCTGCCTTGTCACCCAGAAATAAATCGATTTGATAAACAAGTCTTAAAAATATCCTCCAATCAGTTTTCACACCTTTATAAATTCAGGTCACCGGAAGAAAATAAATATATTGACAACTTTGTATTTTACTGTCTACATTCCACCTACTTTCTAAAGAAGAGTTCGATATTCGATCTTTAGAAAACAATAAAGATAACAAATATATCATATGACACCTTTAAATACAAAACTGTACTAGTAGATATTACGTTCCATGTGTTTATATTTGAGATACTACGTAAGAATAATTGACAGCTGCATTCTATTTTCTAAAAGTGGAAAATAATATGGTTTCGCAATGACGTCGGTAGTGTTCAGAGAGAGAGAGAAGATGTTATGACACTGCTTCCTGAGGTGTGAACATTTTTGATGGAATCTCAACTTGTGGTTGTGGATGTTTAAGATATTATATGACTTGTTATGTGTAAACATCATCGCAGAGAAAATAGACAAGAACAACGACCAAGGGGAATTCAAGCAGAAAAAGCTTTCTCCGAAGAAAACTTTGTGTCTTGTGCAGATTGAAGTGCAGTCCGTTTCTCTCTAAGTACATTTTCTCAATTAATTTGGGTGAAAACAGCTTGGGACTATTTAGACAGCAACAATTTATTATTTTGGGGAGTGGACGTATAAAGAAAATGAGATGACTTGGTTGACATGGGAAAATTTTCATTAAGACAATGTGCTGTACTAAAAGAGTGGACCAATCTTTTAGTAGTTTAAGGGAGAACGTAACAAGCAGAAAATTTACAGAATGCTTCGTTTCACTTTAGTAGTGAAATTCGTGTATGAATATATATATTCGATGTGATATTCGATATATGTATCTGACGAAAATGAGTTTTGCGTTTACATGATGCAGTTTACATAGTCGAATTTGAATTAGTAGAGAATTTATAAATTTATTATCTCGTTGTGACGTAAAACGTTGACATATTCGTATATATTCAAATTCGTGAATACTCGAATACGTATATTTGTATTCGTATTTTATGCGTATTTATTGTTTGCTATATGTAAGGTTGTTGTTCTTGTTTTGATCCATTTACCTTATTTTAAGGTATTTCGACTTTTTGTTTGTCTCTATGCAAATAGTTCACTGAACTCCGTTTTTTGAGTATGGTAATGTAACTTTTTTTATTTGAAAAAAATGATGATACTGAAAACAAGAGAGGTATAAAATTTGATAAATAATTCTTTGAGTATGCAGTGTAGCTTATAGTTTTGGTCAGTTTTTGTTTAGATACTGTATAAAAAATGAATTCGTATTTTAGATGCATTTTTCTTTGGAATCGAATAGGCATTTGCGTCAGAAAAATAGAGTTTTAATTCGAATGTGAGAGTATCGAGTTACCCCAATGGAGGATAGAATATCAAAAAGAAAGAGAAAAAGTTTATCAGATGATGAGATAAAATGTGACTTTGAGTATTGAGTTAATGCAGACAACTAAGCAAATAACGAGAGATGAAAGATGCAAGCAAATGGAGAAAAAAAATAATGGATAGCTTTGAAGATTTATATTTTTTGTCAAGGTGGTTTCCTATTACGGTAATCCTTTCGTTTTTCCTCGTTTTTTTTGGAAAAAGGAGAAGTAGGAAAGTTAAGTGAATTTTGATGACGGTGAAAAAGATGGATGTTGGTACCGTTCATAAAATATGTTCGAATATATAAGTTTTTATAAACGAATTCTTAAGATCTTAGATCGAATTTGTAGATTCGAATATATGAACGTTCTCTTAGATAGTAGACTTGTTGGATAACTTTACCCCACACACAAAAACTTGATTGCCTGTTGAGCTTTACGAACAAAACGAATAAGTTAATTACACTCTGAACTTGTAATAAAACAAAGTAGAAAAATAGGAAGAAGATAACGGATTTCAAAAGAAATGGATGATAGTGGTCCCGTACCTAAAATATAAGGAAAAAATTATTTCGGCAAACTTCCAAGGAAAACTGGATGGTGAAAGTAATGACTTTCTTTTCTATGGCTTTATTAGATTTCACTGCTGGCCATTAGTGGTAAATAGGATGGTCATTCCGAGAACAAAATAAAAAGAAAAGGCAAATAGTCTAAAATATCGCAGATTGTACGTCATTTAAGAAAAATTATTTTATTTTTTTAGACAAATAATCGTTTTATAATTTGATAAAAAATTTAATATTTATTTTAGAAATTCGAATATTTGTTCTAAAACTCATAATACGACGTTTCTTAGAATCACATGTTCGTATGCCCGAAAACGTGATATTTGCGGTAGTTTCGGTTTCACTTTTCGTGCCATCCTTTTTATTCGGTCGTTTTTGTGGTTGCGATTATACATTTTATTTGACATGGGATCTGCTTGACGAAAAAAGTTACATTTAAAATGCACTGGTATACCCAAATGTGTTCCGCATACCGCAAGATATATATTCGAATTTAGTCGTTTGAACGAAACAAACTTTTATCCTTTTTATTCAACTTTCCCGACTATTCTATCTTTTTGTGTGTGCCAAACACCCGAAAACTTTTTTTCCTTTGATGATAATGATCATAAATGCTGGCGGTGTGATTATCCGACGTCATTCAAACAACTTTCGGTTTTACTTTTTTATTTCGTTGCACAATACAAATAGTAACATTGTGAATTAAATGATGTGCTATTTTGTGTGGGTTGCACAAACACATAAAATGCAATTCATTTTACAAAATTACTTAAATCTGCACCCAACGAACTTTTTTGTGTGGATGCTTCCATTCAAAATATATTACATTTTCACTAGAATTTCCCTTTCATTTAGTGTGGCGTTTGCATCAGATGACATCATTTAAAAAGATAAAAGGTTCCCTTAAGTAAACATTAGTTCCCGACATAATTACAAAACGAATGAAAATGAAATTACTATTTGCTCTTTTTTTTAATGTGACCAATATGTAGTTAACCTCAATTTAACCTTATTTAGACCAGATCACCAAACGTACAAATTAGACTCATTCAAGTACAACTATTTACCCAACAACAAAAACAAATATACTTTTTAAAAACGTTATTTATTTTCCTCTTCAATTTAAGATGAATAGACAAAAAAATTACCCAATTTTGGTCAAAGAACTTAACATTCGAATAGGTACGCTTATTAAATATCGAATTGACTATTTGTATTAATCTCAACACTCGAACTTTCTTACCCAACTTTATTTACTGAACTGACCTATTCCCCCAAAAAAACAAAATATTTTATTGACCATCGTCTAATAACTACTATTACATTTATCCAATTTTCCACCCACTCAACCTCCCAAACCACTATACTATCTTATTTTCTTCAAAAAACATCAAATAAGACTACCAATCTTAGTATTTCTTTTTCTAAGAGACATAGATGGAAAATAAAGTGAGAAAGTCCACACACTCAAATCCTCTGGGATTTACTCCCATTCTCTAATTGTAAGTAAAACTTGTCATGATCCTAGAAAAAAAGACTAGAAGAAACTACATCCAAGAGACATAACACAGTTAGCATCAGTTATATTTAATAGTGTAGCATCATTTAATTACCCAAGTATACAAACAAACATAAACCGAAACTTACTTTTCCCAGTTGGGAAAGATCTACAGAGATAGTGACTTTTTCGTGAACGAACGAACCAAGTATGCCAAGAGACTATCATCAAATCACACTTACAACAAAAACCCATGAGTCTAGCTAGCTAGTGATGTGATGTGTTGACATAATTATTTTCTTTACACATGTTTGTATTACATACACGCTGAAAACGAATATATGTCCAAAAAAACTCATTACATTTATCCAACAAAAGTCGTTAAATTTGGGACATTTACACAAACAAGCGGACATCTAACGACTTAATTTATATAAATTGAATTTTCTCCTTTTCTAGATTCTATTCACTAATTTATATATTTAGTGTAAAAGTTCGTATTTTATTTCCAGAACCACAAAAAATGCCTTACAGCTAATTTTACTTCAATCATTTTTATTTTTATATACAAATCGTCATCGTTCGTTTTTAGCACATCATCAAAATTATTATATTTTTTTGCAGAGTGCATTTTATCTTTAGGGTTTATTGACTTGTTTACCAAAAGTGTATACTAAAAAATCTGACAAAAGCATCAAAACCACATTTCCGTTTTATCTATTTTTCACCAAAACAAAATTTATATCCTACTTGGTATTCTGCTCGAAACGCAAGCAAAGCTTCCGCTATCCGCTTATTTCTCTAACAAACTAATTATTCATCTGATTATTATTAACACTCTATCTAATAAATATTTTATATCTTTTCTCTTTTTCGCAAAAAATCTAAATCAACAAAACAACTTACATCACTAACAACCAAATCAAATACAAATCCTAATCACTGCTTTATTTATACGCCCACGCACAAAAATTCTTCGCCATTTCAGCCTGTAAACCAACACCAAAAGCATCATAAGGATATCCCACGCAGTGTCCATCTAGACCAGAATGATCCAGAAGACGGGGACTCAGATGAAATGGAAAACGAAATTTTGCCGTCGTCCTCACAATTTGGTAGGGCAAGACACGAAAATGATGACCCTATAATATTGGGAGCATCTAATGATGAAGATGATGAGGATGCTGTGGGAGCAATGGACCAGTCAGCTTCTGGACAATGGGAAACGGTGATTGACCCACATTTATATCTGCTCACTGAATGGGGCAATCCTAACGGTGATGGTAATAGAAAATATATGGAAACGGAAATACAACCAAGAAGACAACTTCTTCAGAAACAGGGAAAGTATTCCATGTTTCGTCAACAGGTGAAAAAAATTAATTAACGCTTGAGATTCGAATATAATTGTTTATATTTTAGATATGCTTTTTGCATGAAGGTTTGGTAGAGCATGCTTTAAATTTAACCAAGTATACTAACTTAGGTTGCTTAAGAAAAGGGAAAATTCGATATGATATTTTAAGAAAACAGGATGCTGGAAAACAAGTTGTTGATTACAAGGCTATTGTATATGCTTTAGGCTGAAAAAGGAGCATTTCCGATTTATAGGAAAGTGTGGAGAATAAAAGGGAAAATAAGAAGCTTTTGAAGTTGAGATTTTAGAGAAGAATAACCGGATGTAAATAAATAAGCAGATTTTCTACTAGGAGAATAGAGTTTGTGAGAAAATATACAGATTTTATTCAAGTTAAGTGCGTCATGCCTTGCCAGGCCAGGCCAAAGTTGGTTATAAGAAAAGCAACATCCGTTTTATGTATAAGTTTAGGTTTTCTAGTCGAAATAAATAGAGAATGAGAGAGAAAGAGGGAAACTTCCTTCCTCTTGTTTTCTTGCTGGCTTGATTCGATTTAAATTTTGATCAAAATAACAACCAAACCGACACAACTCTGCCACGCCAGAACGATAGAGTTAGGTGGTTTGTCTGATGTGACGTGTTTAGATTTTGTAACTTGGGTTTTATGTGAAAGTGCAGGAACAAGTATATTATGTGGAAGGATATACGTAACAGGTTGTGTAATGGTAAGCAAGCAGAAAATTGGAATAGATATTGTTGTTCTTAGGAAGAATAAGTATGAGAGAAATGGAAAGTACTAAGAAAATAAATTAGAGATGGATGGATGATGAGAAAGTGGGCTATGAAAAGGGGATAGAAGGATTTTCTAGTTGGGTTAGTTTATTTGGGTGGATTTTATGAGAGATGGAGATGAATTAAAATAATTGATCTAGATTGCTTACTTGAGTGAGAGATAGAGAGAGAGAGAGAGAAAGAAAGGAAAGTTTTGTGTGGGAAATAGGGTTAATCAGGAACAAAGAGACAAATTCGAAGGTGGTGGAATATGCATAAAAACTTTAAAACTTAAGTTCGAATTTTAGCAGGAAATCATATTTTAACAAAATACGATATATTCGAATTATATATCGTGTATCGCTTTATTATTAAAGTAGGTTTGAATACGAATTCTAATATTTTTACATCAAATCTTGATATATTTGTTCATAAACAGGTCGAATTCTGAAAAAATCTAAAATATTTAGGTCGAAATGCAAATATATGGTCATAAATAAGTCGAATTCTAAAAAATAGTTAAAAAATAAAACGAGCGTTGAAATAATTTTATAGAAAAAAATCAAATTTAACTCGAACCAAAAATTTATTTCGAATGGCCGTTCGAAATGAAGATTTATCCTAATACAAAATCGTATTTTAAATCGAATTTTCGTTTTTCCTGTTTTTTCACTATACATAAGTGCAGCATTGATAATTCCAAACAAGCTAAGCTTACAACTTATTAGGAATACTGCTTGCTGTTTTTTAAATTTAATATTAATTTATTACAATGCTTTCTCATAAACATCCGCTTACGCATATTCTATCGATAAGCTATCCTTCAAGACAATATACACTGTTTACGAAGTGTATTTATACTTTTCCTTATTTACCCCCTGGAAATTTCTACAAAGTTCTAAACTGCGAACATCTCACTCTAAAAATTCTTTTTCTATTTTTGATTACAGAGAAAGAGGCGTAATTCCGGTTCAGGCCCCAGTCTATCAATTGTCAACCCTTTGGATGTCCTCCGACAACGGCTCCTTTTAGAAATTGCGAGAAGACGAATGCGTCAGTCACACAATCAAATTATTGCTAATGAAGAGATTCTTCGGAAAATTGGCAGGCGGTAAAAAAAAAAAAGTTTTATCAGGATTTCAACTTTTACAAATAATTAAAATACATTCCTCCTCAAAAAAACACCAGTTTATTATTATTTATTTTGCCAAATATAA
>JAQFZH010005534.1:0-10425 GCA_034695485.1 Entomobrya nivalis
AGAAGGAAACAAATTATTGAGACCCGTCCTTAATTACCGATATACTGGGAGATAATTCACCAAAAAGACTTTCAAAAAAATCTTCGTCAAGCTTCTAGAGAAGCCTTCAAAGTTTCTCAACTTCATTTACGACGTTTTAGCTTCGTCCGAATTTTTCATCATATTTAGTTTTTGAGCTGCTACTAATACACAAAAGCAACTACATGGCAATGCTTGGGCATACTTTCAAGTTAGACTCTTGGCTATCTCAGCATACCAAGATCTGATCTATTCAACAACATACTGCTGAGATGTTTGAATATTTAGCCGGGCCATTACTTTTGGATTCCCCTATGTACGAGAAGCCTCTATCGTCGTATGATTGCAAACATGTCAGCTATCTAGAATAAATAAGGGTATTTGACATCAATGCAACAACTAATTTATGAAGTGGGAATTTCCCGTTTGGCTTATTTACACAACTACTACACATATGAAAGAATAACTATGGCAATAAATTCTTCAAATGAAATGGCTGACGTTTTGAATGAAGCACTCGCAATTCAATAAATATTTCAAATAATGACTATACTTACATGTATCAATTAATTCAAAAAATATGACGCAAACTCATAAAATTTGACTACTTACGATTTCTGGAATGAAATGGCGATTTTCATTAAGATATCAGCGAAAGAATTCAATTTCAGTTAATAACGCACATCGTCACAGATTGTTTCCGGTGTTCATGTTAGTTTGAGTTAAACTCAATGTATATGCTACTGAGGTATTCCAGGGTTACACTTTTTCAGAGAATACGATGATGATTAGTAAAAAGTATACAATTTATAAATAATCCCACGGCCGTTGGAAAAAGATTAATTATGACCAGTATATTTTTAGTTCTGTTTGACTAAACACTGAACAAGTAAAGTGACTGGTAAAGATTGAAAAAGTTTATTATTCATTTTTAATTATTGAGGTCATTGTTAATGCAAAGTTTGTACAACAATGGTTGCCATTATTTCCAAATCATTTCGAGGTTTAAAATTTAAATGTAAAAAAGTTGGGAAGCTGTAGTGAAGTAACGTCAATCACTTTTTCACAGAAATTCGGATAGGGAAGATCAGGAACTATGTAAACACGAATGACGTACTTGAAGTGAAACCAGTTACCATTGTGTGATCATTCAACCTTTCGTTTCGACTAGTATAATTTTCATAAGAATATAGTTTTATTTTCAGCTTTTCTCTCGTATACTTTTGTTGTACAGTTTACAACGAAATTGCTAGCTAGCTGCCAAGAAGAGCAGATAATTTTGCTGCCCAAATTCCAATTCAATATCTTTCGATCAAAATGATTGCGGCACAATGTAAGTTTACGTTGAACTTTGAAGTGCTCTTGGTTGATGCTTAAATCACAATGTGAGTGTAGGCCATACACACCTTGAGCAGACGTTCAACAAATAAGCGTGGCACAACCACAAATCTGACGTTCCTGTTGATTGTCAATTTTGATTATCGTGCCCTGATTACTTTTCTGATCTTCCATACTCAAAACTCTTCCGAAAAAATATTTGTATCTTCACCAGTTACTCAAACTCAACAAACTTCATATTAAATCTTCACTTGGTAACATGCAAGAATGCCATGCAATGCTGAAAAAACAAAGCAATTTCTCGTATTTCTACAGCTTTGACATAAAATATTTATAGAGAAATTTAACAATGTTACCTACTATATTCTATGACGTAAAGACAATAAAAACCATTATTTTCCATACTAGTTTCTGTTGTCATTGTCATAATCACATCACCGCAGTCTTTTGCATGCATTTTTCATGCAAACGTACCAAATACCAACACTCTAGCGTAATAATATTAAAAACAGGTAAACCTGTGATCAATAAGTGCCAGATGGAAATGAATGAGTAATTCTGTTCTGTTCTACCAGAGATCATATGCACATTTTGAGATTGAAAAACAATTTAATCGAACGATACTAAAAACATAAACAATCGTGACTGCGTTTTCTTTGACGCCAAAACCGTGAAATTTACTGCCCAAAGTGTATGTAGGATTAACTAGTTTGACTACATGCATTTATACTCGTATTAATATTGTATTTTTTAATCTTTAAATTGAACTATACCATGTTGGGTCAATAAATCTCGTCGTTAAAATAAGTGTGCTAATAATCTTTGCTAATAACATGATGAGAGTGAGACCAAGTTTCACTGAAATGCATAGAACAGGAGAACATGTTGAAGGATAAAAACACGCTCCTTTACAAAAAAACGTATACACGTAAAATATGAGTCCAGTGGGGTTTCGTTAAAATAATTGTCCTCTAATCTTTTGACCTTGGTCAGTCAACTTTCATTGGGCTATATACATAAGTGTCAGTGCAAGTTTATATGAAAATCAGATGGAATGTTTGAACGCTAGAGCAGGAACAAGCAGACAGACATTTTCGTTTGCAACCTTATAACATTTGGAACTACTATGTATTTTGGCACTTAATAATGGCAATCGTACATGCATTCCATGTGGAAAGCACGCCTAGATATAGTCACTTTTTTGCACATATGCTATTTTGGAGAACATCACTCTCTCACTCACTCAATAGCTTTCTTCTCTGGATGATTTATAAAAAATTCAATATCGTCAAAACCGAGGTTTCCTTGACTTTCTCAGAAATGATTTTTTTTTCTGTTTTCCATCAAAATATCCTCTATAATCAGTTACCTTTCAAGAAATTTCTCTCTGAAAATCCTCTGTTGTCGGATTCAGTGTGATGACACAGTTATGTTGTTGCAGCTCCGACACGATTACAATGTGAGGATTGAAGAGGATATATGTTTGTCTGTTTGTGTGGTTTATTGTAATAATTCACCATTCACCACCTGTACACAGAAATAGGTTACTAGTGTATGTTTGTAACTATTTCGCTGCATTGACAGCATACTCATCATATCGAAATAGAATCTTTAAAACTCAAGCAAAAAATTATATTGCCGGCGGTTTTTTCTTCGTTTACGCTGGGTTGATTTTTGTAAAAGTCGGCACGGCACAAGAAAAAAGATGAAATGTAAAAAGTAAAATGGTTCAGTTCACCAATTTGAGTATTTCTCATTTCTTCCTCGGTTACACAGTATACCTACCAACTCGAGCAAGAACCTATATAAACAAATAAATAAAAAGAACGCTTCACTTCTAAAACTCCTTGACTCATCTTTTTCTATTTAGAGAAGTCATCATCACGGTTCCACATTTTTATGAAACAAGCACTGTTTAATTTCATTTCTCAAGCGTTACAACCACTCTCCAGCTTCTCATTTGGAACATCTCATATCTATTACCTTATCTTTATTATAAATGTACAGTTTTCTGGCAACCTTGAAATATACTTTTTTGCACTATTAAAATAAAATATAATTATAACAAGCGTAGAACTTTTGAGATTTTTAGCGCTGCTAATTCGTCACTCATATAGATATACCACAGAAGTGCGAAGTGGTCGTCAAGTTCGAGTTACAATCTAAATGAAATGTCAAATGACCCTGTAAGAACGAAATAGGGTTCCCGGTGATTTAAAAAAATACTAAATATTTTGTGGATTACAGTCAGTTTTTTCATATGATATGTTTACACAAAACTGAGACGTGCCTCATCTGCTGCGAATTTCCCCCACCTTTAAAACTAGCCGTCCGACGAAATTTCACTTCAAATAATTGGAATTTATTGAAAGTTACGAGCCCGAATGAATGAAAAAATGTCCTTGTACAACTTCTGTTTATTTAAATCTCACTCTTTTTTGTAGTTTTACAACACGCACTTAAACTCAGACTACCAGACTCCTGAATCATGTAAAATCTTACGTAAAAGAACACCCCAAATAAAAAAAATAAAAATGGTAAAATAATTGAGGTTTCTTTTCTGCGTACGTACAGAGAAACGTTTAAGCCAATTAACAATTTTAAAGAAGCTATGAGGTTACAAGGTGAAGATGCTACTGGCTTCATTAATCATCATCAAAACGATAATACCTAGAGAGGCTGCTTTGTGTTAAAAGTGTACATAAAACTGACAGATCCATAAAGACATGTCTTTAATCACTGGAAAGAACATAACAAGTTTACACAAAGCGAAGCCACCATTTCATTTGTAAAGTTTCGACTGATTGTGAGTCACATCACGCTTGTATATCAAAATATGCGTTTGCAGTTTGCAAATTGCAGCCGACATGGATAGATGAATATATTCGTCCAGGTAATAAAAGGATTTTTTCGAAGGTGATAAATACCATTTTATTTTGCTCTTAAGCTCTTCAGCTTGAATGACGATTATTATAAGCAGGGTTGAACCGCCTCGTCAACGTATATCATAATGCATCATATGAATATACCATACTATAATATGAAAACTAAGCCGCATCACCAGTTGCTGATGATCATCCAACTTTATCCAGTAAACTTAACAAGTTCATAAACATCCCGTCACCTCTTTTCGTCTATCCACACGGTTCAAAGACAGATACAAAAAAAAACTTTAATTTGTTCGTTAGCGAACGAATGTTTTTACTTTTGCCTTTTAATTGCACATCAGTTTTCCTTTATATTTTTAACCACCAGCAAAAAAATAACACTCGCTTTCTGTGATGTGGTGTCATTGTTTGTAATTGCTATTAGCGCTTCCATTCAACCAGTTAATCATTTGCACATGCCTTCTGTTTTCTTGTCTCCCTTTACACAGCCCACGCATATACGTTTTCAACAGTTCAATATGATATTACAACATATTATATATCATTTAATATCTTTAGAGTATTGTGTGATGCTATTTCATTTATGCTAATGGCCAATTATTTTATTGAGGAGACAGAAATGACAGACAGGTGACATACAGTGTGTTTTGAGTGAACATGTCGTTTAACAGAGTTATTTTACAAGTGCTCGATCTTTGGCTTTGTATGGCCAAAAGATTAACTTGAGCTCTGGAGCATTTCGGGGAGGTATTGAAAGGAGTATCATAAATCCGAAAGTATTTACAAGAGATTTAGAATGCTTTTAAAAGAATTACATAGGTTTGTTTAAGGTTTAACCCTTGGTATCTTCAAATGCCCCAAATATTCTGTAGTTGTCATGACAGCTTTTTAGACTTCACTTCATAGACGAATTATAATAGTAGTAATAAATTGCATGTATGTATATATTAACTATATTAACATGTATAATCTTAAACAGCCGTTTTGCAATTACAGAGTATATACTAAATACAATGGATAAACGAATTGACAAAGTATACATTTAGAGTGATTATATCATACCATTAGTGCATGTTCTACATTATACAATAAATTTCAATCATGTTGTAAAATGTTATAACCACAACCAAAACATTTCCATCTACATCAAATCCCTTTAAAAAGCAGTTCCAGGAATGATTACGGTAAATAGGTTTTGTAAGGATGTAGCTTAAGCATGAAATGATATTACTTAGAAATGTGAAGGACATCAATTTTGCTTTCAAGTAGCAATCTAAGTGCAGTTATGAATGTTATTTATTGTAAAATTACTTTTCTTGTAATCATAAAATATAATTAATATTATCAAAGGATCAAAAAAGGAGTATAGTTACTACGGGTAGTACTCATCATCATGTATCCACACAAAATTACATCAGGCGCAGGTCTGTATTCAGTATTGTTTTTATAGTTCATTTAAAATTTTTATCTTGATTACTTCCCTGGAGCATGAGCTTTGTATGATGTTAGATCGACTGTGTATTACACTGTACTGAAGATGATTTCAAGAATGTACATTTTAATAAATACGTTTTAGCACAACAAAAAAATCTCCTGATGATGAATGTATGCATAATTTATTGCAACCAAGTAAAAGTTTTAGAAGCTGGAGCAATTTTGTTTTCAAACCCAACGCGTTATCATAATCTTGTTGATGACTACCAAAAATTATAAATATTTATTTGTTGATTCTGAAGTAGCTAACTTTTAAAAATGGTAAAATATTTAGCAGTGTTGATTATTAACTCCATTTCATTTTGATTTAAACTTTTGTTTCTGGTGAGCAATAAATGATAAAATGTTTTAATGAATGCACTACTTAACTTATTACATACCATTTTTCGTATAAAACACATTGCACGATTCTACTGGAAATCAAGCATTTCCTTTTAGACTTGTCATCATCGCATCGTTTCAAAAACTCGTGAGCAAAATGTAGTCACGGACTTATTTATTTTTTAAATAGCTTTCTTGTGAGCTTTTTATGGAAATTTGTTTGTTACATTTTTAAGGAGGAGCACTTATCGCACTAATCATCACCTTTTTCAATTATAGTGGCATTGTACATTATGCTTAATATTTTTAGTGTACACAGTCAACAATCTGTAGAAGTGTGAGCAATTTCAATACATCTATGCATTATTCATTATTGATTATCCGTCATCATCACTTTTCTATTCAATTCAAAAAGACAAGACTGTATGAATGCAAGAACTTTAATAGGAATATAAAAATATAAAATATATATGATTATCAACTTCGCTTATTACTGTTATTACCATATTTTTTATTTGTTGGAAAATGCATGGATACGGTTTAATTTACTTTCAGTTATCCTTCAATTTGGCATACAACTACAACTGGGGTCTGTATATGTTCCTTTGCAATCGAATCGATCTTTGTCTGTCGACTTTGAAAATGATACGACCGCTCCAGTTACAGCTCTGCATATCTGCAACATTGCCTCTTCTGCAGCACTTCTGAACACCTTTCACAACACAGTTTGAAGATAAAATGCAATTTGTTGTAAACAACAGGCAAAAGTATTTAAATAAAGCATCACGATGATAATAACCTGTCTAATTGTCGGCCATCCTGTCATAAACAAATCATATAATTTTGTTTACAAATATTACTCGCGTTACTTTATTACCTTAATAATTTAGTACTTGACTTGTCACAGAGTAGAGTAATTAATCATGGAATTTCCCGTAAAAGTGACCTGACGTAACCCTGACTTAACATGTTTTCAACATATATGCAATTTTTTTCAATTTAACTCACAAATTTTCTGCTCCATTCACTGTTACTCATGCTTTGTTACAAGAAGTTCGAATTGCTTTATACTTTATAATAATATGGCCACTTTTTCTTTAAATAATTTTAGCAGCTTTATCAGTCTCTTTTAATGAAATAAAAAACGTTCTAGTAAAAAACGATCGATATTGGCAATATAAATATTGTTGAAACACTCGTATGTATATTCAAAAGAACCCAAGTAAAAGTAAAATAGGTTTTAAAGGATACGTAATTCACTGGAATATATAGAGATGAAAAATATTCTGTGTCAGATGAGGTTAGCTTAGCTAAAGAACATTTGGTATTTTGTCATTCAACACCCACACAAAAGAATGCTTATTCAACCGCGTAATTAAGGTATTTACTTGTTGTTACTTACCTACCCGTATTTTAGTACACAATTTTGTCCATTGATCACAGACTGAATCTGAACAGAATGTTTCGCTGACCCAGCAGTTTGAGATCTCAATTACTCATGCTATCAAGGTGATTTACACAGACAGAACTAGAAGTGATAGTTGAAGGTTGTAGCTAGAAATAGGTTTGAAATTAATTTGGTAAACAACTTTGTTCAAATGTGATCGTAATTAATTCGGGTTTGCGTGCATCATTTCATTAAACCACTGTTTTATTGTCATTGGTATACAACACACATACCACATGGAAACCATATACTCCTGTTCTTCTGTCTTGTGTAAAAACTATGCAAACTAGCTAAATTGTTGTGCGTGGGACTACTTTGTTGCAGTATGGTCCTCTTATCGTTTAGATGACATTCGAGTGCACATATTGTACAAGTGTTCCCGTAACTTCGTATGGAAGTAAGTTGAAGTTGATTTGTAACCTAGTCAGATATATTGCACTTGGACTACGCAAGCACGTTCGTGTAGGAGGAAGGAAGTACTTTCAACCTACAATGCATGTATGACGTTGCGTATTTTTCATTTGATACACGCTCCTAATTTATGAGCGAATGAATTAATGGGTATCCATTTCTAATAATAAACTGTCGTGTAAGATGATATGCTTGGAGTGTATGCTTCATTTACCTTTCTCGAAAATATTGATAGTAGATCGGTATCATTTAATAAGTGTTTCAAATATAAGCACTTTGGAAATAAGTAGATGAGAATAGGGCCAAAAAAATCCATACAAACTGCGAAATTCTTTGTGTGAACAAAAAAAAGAAGCATGATTCATTTATTCGTCTGGAAAATGTATGAAAATTTTCATATCACTGTCTACTTTAGGCCATTGTTGTAACGCTACAGAGAAGGACCACGGTACTCCAAACTATTAAAGGTATTCAATAGAGCAAAATGAGTGACGGCTTTCATATCCTTTCATATGTAATAACTACAATAAAAGACACAAGTTAATTTGGACTGATGGCAGACTTAAATAGACAATTTTGTAATGATTTGTCTGAGCAACGGCTCTTGTAATGTAGAAGTCCCATTGACTAAAAGCCTCTCCCACTTCTTTAAAATTGAAATAAGCACACTCGATGAAAAAATATGTAGTTTTTTCCTACGAGCATGATCATCACACCACTCAAGTTGTTAAGTTCAAGTGTCACTCTGAATATCCCGATCACATTATACTTTATGAGTAAGCATAAAAATAACGATTTTCAAATTTCTGCGACAAGGTTGATCGCTTATTCATGTAGTCGCATTCATACGATCTCAGAGAAGCTATCTTATGATTTTTTTTGAAAAATATTTCTAAACGATTACTACATCACTATGCACTATAACAGCTTGAACGGATATACACTGACAAAAAAGCTGTTAACCCAGTCATTTGAAGTTATGCAAATGCATCTCTACACTTTCTTTGCAGTCTTCCTACCTTGTCTAACGTTCCAAAAGTGTCAATAGTCAATACCAAATATTGTGCTATTAAATTTCCTCAAGCATGAGCCGTCTTTTGTGTGACGTGCGGTGCGCGGTTCAAGAGAGAAAGTGAAAGAGCAATGAAAATATATCTATTACCTAAACACACGCAAGCTGCGTTTGAGAAAAAAAAGTCAAAGGAAATTCAAGCGGAGACAGTAAAGTACAAGCAAATAAGTTTTATGAGGATAGAAACTGTTCCAAGTCCTTGAGGAGTCCAAATTCTCACATGCTGTTTTGCAATTGAGGCATTTGTTCAAGAGAAAGAAGTCAATTCAATAAGGACACATAGCAGCTGCGGTGCTGTTGCAATTCAGTGGCCTTGTTGAGTATTACCAAATTCCAATAGATGTAATATCTTGTAATACATGCGTGCGTACATGGTACATACCTAATGTAATACTTTTATGTGTTTTATATTTTTATATATAACTGTACATCTGCAGATTGAACATGAAAGTGTAATATCCATGGCCAAGACAGGACAAGAAACCCAAAAAAAAACTCCATCAAAAAAGTGTCAATGTCAAAAGTATTTGGCACTGAAGTAGAGGTTCGTTTTCATTTTCTTTTCAATCAAAATACTGTAGAGAATTAACTCGAAGGAAAAACACCAATATTAAAGTAGTCATCATTTTCCTCAAAACACTATCCTAACATGTTACTAACGTGTAATATGGCTTGCGGCATATTTTATCATATAGCATTCTTATAGATTTTTTATTGCATTTAATTCTGCTCGAAAATGACAAAACTTCCGTTTGTCTGTCTGCGGAAAATGCATGCAACATAAGTAATATAACATAATTGTATAGTTGGCTAACGCATCATGCAACTGCATGCAACGATACAACCTCTATGTTTTAAATGGTAAAGTAATCCCATGATTTAGATTTTAGCTTCGAAATAATTGTCCTATTGTACATATAGAGATGTATGAAAGATATAGCTCATGATACTGTGATTTCCATAAATATGAAGAATGGCAACATGAAGTCTTCTCCTCGGGTATTCATATGGATTTCACCAAATAAATTCCTGCATAGTTTCAAGAAGTGAACTCCATAATTATAAGAACCGTAAATTATATCATTTAGGTGAAATCTTTAAGTTCTATAAAATATACACATACATATGTATATATGAATGTAAACAGAAAACTAACGCTTTTATCTCCCACGAAACCCTGGATGAGTAACAAGAAAAGCTGTTTGAACGAAAAAATAAACATGATCATCCAACTGATCCACGTTGGATAATTAGTGACTTTAGGTACCATTTTGTGTTATTCTTCCCAGGCCTTCAAAGACCACGTCAAGTCATAGCTATGATCGGAATTTAGGAAGTTAAGTATGTGAGTATCATAAGTAGGGTTGTCCAATGTCATAAATGCTTTAAATGTCCACCTAGACAAATGTCATAAATGTCTAAATGACACAAAAATA
>JAQFZH010005535.1:0-10424 GCA_034695485.1 Entomobrya nivalis
ATGAATGGAGCTGGAAATAATGCTTCGTGATGTGGAAAATTTCCAAAACTAGCTGGCGCGTAGCCTGTGATTGCAATACATATAGTCTTCTCAGTTGCAATGGAAAGTTTTCCATTTGATGTTACATAAGTTATCCAAAAAGCCCATAGTCTTGTGAAGCTAACTTCATGGGTCCAATCTGAAGGTGTATTTCCTCCGTAGAATATTTGGTATGGATCAGTAAATATAATTGAGCAGGACGACTTATACATGTTTTTGTATTTTTCTGTTGGGATTCCCAATGGTTTAGTGTCTTCTTTGTTTTGGTGTATTAGTTCAAATATATATTCAGAGTCTTTAATAACCCATGTCAGTAAAGTTTTGTCATGACTGAGAGCTTGGTTTTTGTTTATGATGTCATTTAGGTAAGGACTAGTTATTTGTTTTGGTGGATAGTAAAGCAAAGTGTTTCGGGCATTTTGATTAATATCTCGAATTACAAAAACAGTGCAATGATGATATTTATCGGAATTTATTTCCAGATTGAGAAGTGATCCATGCACGTTGTGATGAAATCTGAGAAATATGAGAAAAAGGGTAAACATTTTCATTCTGATTTTCGAAAAGACGAATATAGATTTTGTTGCCAGGTGAGGTTGAGACGAATGATTTATAGTTGAAAATAGATGTCTACATGTTATGCTACGCTCAACATCGATCGAACTTATGTGCAAAGCTAATTATTCTTATACAAGAAATCTCATTAATGGCAACACTGAACACAAACCATTGGTCATGTTTAGCTAACAGCAGAAAAAGGAGACTTTATAAAACTCAATTTAAAATGTGAATTGTAGTTCATAAGCTTATAGAATTGGAAATTGCTTTAAAATAAATAATTAGAGTTTGTGCAATATGAAAGATAGCTTCGATAAAGATGAATAATTATATTATATAAAAAACTCATTACAAGCAACACGCTTCACAAAAAAATTACGTTATTTAATTGCAGGCTGACGATAACGAAGGAGCGAATGCGATTTGGCACTTATTCGTGCCTATCGTATTAAGTTATTGCATGGGAATCATTAGTTATTAGTAAGTTCAAATGAAATAATTTCATGCCACAGACAATAATTTTAATGTATCAAAATGGTAAAAACCAATAACTGTAGAGCTCGTAAACCTATTGGGTTCTCAGAAGAGTTTAGAATCATATTTTACTTTCAGAAGAATATGTTTACTACCATTAGAATGATAAAAGAGAAAAATGTGTGCAATGTGAAAAAGTTTAAATTGTTAAAATCAATTTCATAGGAAATATTTTAAAATGGTCGAATTTAGATATTTACACTTCCAATTTGTTTTTAATGCAAAATAGCCATATATGTTAAAATATGCAACAGCAATGGCATTTGTTCACACGATTATACTTTTAGATACCAGAAATAAAAAAATACACAGAAAACTCGTCAATTGTGGTAGAGTTAAATTTACTAATTTTACCAATTCGAAATCCAAATTACTTGTGTTTTCATCATTTCGTTTCTGGAAAGTTTCCATGTTTTTATTTGAACATTAATCATTGATTGTACAACTTTTAATCAATTCATCATAATAGCTACGTTAACTAGTTTTATAATTCGTTTCCTATTTTTAGAAAGGAGACAAAGACATTCCCAATACATATACTGAAGGATATTTTTAACTGTATAGGAAATTGTTTGCGGGCCTTAAGATGCAGAATTAGCTTTAAATTTTTATAAAAATCGGAGCCTCTATTTGCTGAAAAGTATTTCGAGAGCCATGAAATATTTAATTGAAGCTCATAACTACTTAGCATGCTTTATCGGCTATGGTACATTTATTACTTTTCATGAATTATGTTGGTTGGCTGATCAATAATGATTATTCCAAAAGTAGATGTATAATTTAATAATTTAAATGCAATTATTCCTATATATAGTACACGTGCAAGAGACATTTTGTTTTTAAACTATTTCTAATCAGTTAGTATAATAAGATCAAGTCTTTAAAATATTAATTAGATTTTTGTAATAAGAACATCGTAACTTGGTGAATTTGGTTTTGGAATAGATTTATTTTATACTGGCACCGTGCGACGTAACAACGTATTTTGTCGTTTGCCCCAAGTTTACAATTTAATATTTTAAAGTACTTCAGTTCGATATTTGCCATGGCTTTAACACAAGGTAGCTTAGATATCCTTTTTCAATTACAAAAAGTGTGCCCCCTTCCAATAAAATTCCTTCCTTATTTTGGTACTATTCGGGTAATCCACAACCCACATTTTTCGGCTTCGAATAAGTTAGTTTGGTCCATATGGAAACTTTTTATCTTTTGTACGATCACTTTTTCGGCTGGAAGGCTTCAATGGATTAAATCTAACTGGAAATATACACAAGAATTTGAGCAACAATGCTATAATGTATTAGTTCTGTCGTTAAGTGTAATAGGATGGGCAGCTTTTACAGTATTTGAAAATCATACTGACGAAATGGTCTTTTTGATAGCTCAACGATTTAAACTTGTACCCCATAATTTTGGTAAGATTTCACTTTGAGAAAGTTTAAAATATTTATTTATCTTAAAAAAATTATAACCTTTGAATTTGGGTTTTCCAGGTAAATTTAATCGTCCACATGAATGCTTTATTCGCTTTTGTGTTTGGCAATTAGCACATAGCTTTTTAGCAATTCCTCTTATATTTGGAGGAGTCCCAATAATCCGAAACTATGACGCTTTTCAGACAGCTTTTATATTTGTGTTTACCCGTTTCAATGGAGACTCTTCAGTGAAAGTTCAGCATCTTAAAATCCCGTTTAAAATAGTATCCTGCCTATGCAATTCCATGGCGACAACCCAAATTGCCATTATTGTTCTAGTCATAATTCTAATTTCAATTATTGCATTAGAATCAATGATAATTATTAGTACAAATGATATATTACCTTCACAAAAAAAATCTTCGCACAAAATACTAAAGCTCTATTCATTTCCTTCAAGTTTAAAAACTTTTCGTGAGCTACAAATATTCATTATTATTAGTAATTTAATTATGAGTAGATTTATGGGAATTTTAGCAGGATTGGGAATAATAGCTACTTCGGCATGTGGATATATTGCAGTAGCAACGTATTCCAGTAAAAGCATTCCTCTTGTTTTGTACATTTGTGCTTGTTTGATATTTATTGTTGGAGTGGCTGTTGACTTTCTACTTATAACTTTGGCAGCAATTCCAAATATACAAGTTGAAACGTTTAGGTGTTATTGGAGGATTTGGTTAAAATCCCGTATTGACAAATTAAACCTAAGGTCTTGCCCTCCTGTTGGATTTTCTATGGGTGTAATCAGGAGAGTTAAGAAACATACTGCACTAGCAATAGTAGATACGGAGTTGAACTTCACTGCCACTATGGTACTTACGGAGAATAATATGTGAACATACTTTCCAAAACAGATCAATTAATTAGTTTTAGTATGACAGTTTAAAGAAATTTAATTAAGTTGGATTTCAAACAAAAAAGTCTTTTAAAATGTTGTCTAAGCTTTTCTTTAAAAAATATGTATTGATTTTAAAATAAAAATTGTGATATTATTTTTATTTAAAATTTCGATTTACTAATCTACTTATATTTCTAATAACAGTTTGTATTATGTCTCGATTGTTTCTAATATGTATATTCCTTTTAAAATCTTCAACTTATCCTTTGAGCTACATAGATTTCACATAAGGCTACCTGGAAAGATTCGACTGCCTGCATATTGAAAATGGACCAAATCAGTCACATGGTGCATAAATCACAAAAAATATTGTTTTTATTAAAATCAATCATAATCATTTTTGAACTCAATACTTTTTAATATTTAGTCGATCATAATTACTTAAGTTTTTTCGATTGACCAAAAATTAGTCCGAACATTGGCAAATAAATATTGGCATACAATTATTGGTCCCTGAAAAACTAATCTTTCTTTATTTAAAATTTTGTAGGAGCGTCCCTGAGGACGATTATTATGAATCAATAGCCCCTGTTAACCGTTATTCAGGGAAAATTGATTTTTTTTACAATAATTTACACGATAATTCATCTCTCTTCAGTGCTTTACCCGCGCTTTTGGATATTGCATACAAATATAATTGAACCATTCACAATGCATGTCTTATATCTGACCACGAAGTCAATGTTTTCAGGCGTTTCAACTGTTTGACACGGAATGTGATCAAGATTTGTTTTGGGGTAGTCACACCAAATGTTAGACCGGCAACCAAGTGCTAAACTGTTGTGTTCCTTTGATAATCGAAAATCAAATGATTGATAGATTGTCATGGTCAAAGCCGTTCGTTGAAAACATAATGAGGCCATTCAGCAGCATATTTTATTTTTACTTTTGCTGAGCATGGCTTTCTATACGCGCAGTGGCATATTAGTCACAAGTAACAATATTCATCATTGTTGTTCAAACTTTGTCGTAATAAGCATCAAAGTAGAAAGGCATAATTCTCTTGTAAAAATTAAAGTATATACACATAAATCCAATGTAATTTGTGTGTGCGAGTCTAGATTTTTAGGCCATTACTGTCCAAAAGCGCGCGTAAAGCACTGAAGAGAGATGAATTATCGTGTAAATTATTGTAAAAAAATCAATTTTCCCTGAATAACGGATCACAGGGGCTATTGATTCATAATAATCGTCCTCAGGGACGCTCCTACAAAATTTTAAATAAAAAAAGATTCGTTTTTCAGGGACTGAAAATATATTCCCATAAATATTAGGGCAAGGTTTGTTAAAAATGTAATTCAAGAACAAACATTACACAGGCGTCATCATCATCGTCATTAAAATTATGTACAAATACACATGAATTGAGTACAAAAACAAAATAGTCATCCTTGCCACGGCCCTTTCCACACCTAAAAGTACGAATTACATATAGTGAGTTCCAGCTGGTTAACTAACTATGGTTATATAATTGCCTAGACAGATTTTTTTTATTCACGGCATATTTTTTAATATCTTACATTTTTGCAGAAATAAACGTGTTTACCGTTTAGATCAAACTTACATATTTATAATGTTGTTCATTAACGAAAAAACTTGTGTTTACACAGGTGCTTTGTTTACATTACAAAATACTTTGAAATCAGGTGATAACAAATAAATGTAGCTACGCTCGGTTAAAATCAAAATTGAACTGGCAAACCAGGCTATATTACTATTGATAGTGAGAAATATTTTATTGAGTAAATAACCTTTATTTTGTTGCTTTACATTACCCGGTTTATCCTGCTTTTCATATGAGAATCAAACTGACTGCTTGATCAACTGAAAACTGTAACATAACAAGACATGTACAATCCTCGAAAAAGTTTCCATCCATAAAGTTTATCTTAACGAGTGGAAAGCTTCTCCAATACCTATCCAAGAGTTTTTTAGCGTAAGTATTCTCACTCCTCTTGTTTTTCTTCCCATCAATTTTCCCCTTATTCTTAACAATTGACCGGCTTATTTTGTAAACTTCAATAGCAAAGTAAAAGCAAATAAAGTTTTGCGATAAAGCAAGTCCAAATATGACAATTAGCGTGATCAGTGACAATCCATCAATATTGGTTCCCAATGCCATTAAAGTATACACAGCAACACAAAACAAAGTCGGTGATAAAATGAGATAGAATGGAGTTATGGTCTTTTGCATAATGTTGTTATATGCGACAGTTAGAACCTGAAATTGACGGTGCATGGAAACACACATCTCTAAGTCGGCGACTCCCTGTATGAATTCCATTTTCCTGAGAGATTTGTAATGTCAATTTTAAAAATGAATTCAAGTTTTCACGTCGCATTTTCAAAAATATATATAAATTACCTTTTCACAGCAACACCCACCGCGAATAAAGAATAATGTGCTATTGTTAAGCAGAAGGTGGACGCAAGATCTGCCGTAACACAAGCTAGCCTCCAAGTGAAGTAGGTGTACAAGGCTTCAAGAAATCGAACTGTAATATTTTTTATTCCTGATATGAAGTGTCCAGTTGAAGAGAGTTCCCAATGTGTGATAAAATTTGGTATAAGACTCCAAGGTGCATTTGGAAAAATCAGAGCAAGAAATGCCAGGAAAAAGGGAATGGTCAAGTAGTTTGTTCGTAAATTTTGGATGCAATATTTCGCAAACCAAATTTTACTGTTGTTCTTTGGATTCCAAAATTTCTGCTGCTCTGTGGCATTGTTGCTTATATTTTCATATCGTTTTTCAAATGATATAACCCCGTTATAAATGCAGCACAAATTTTGTACATTTTGGTGTTCGAAATAAAAGTGATAGATCATACCTCCTATTAAGTAGACGTTACAGTATCCAAATACTTTGTTCACGAAAATGGAATTTTGGTCAGTGGCAACTTTGCAAATCGAAACTATGGTCATAAGTGTGGCTGCAAGGATATGGATTTTCCAGTGGCTTTGGAGGAACTGTTCATTCGGTGTAAAGTGTGAGTCGTATTTTGATCGTTTGATGTGAATTTCTAAGGGATATTTTAGAAATTGTAGTAAACTGGATTTTTGCATGTATTTTAAATTCTTTTCTAAATCAGAGGCGATATCGGTTATAATAAGCATTCTGAAGGCAAAAAAATGTTAGGATAATAATCACTTCAGAAAAAAGGTAAATTCGAGAACAAGTTTTGAGCTTTGGATGGGTTAAGTGTTGGATTACTAAGTGACACGTAAAAGTAACTTGCTTCCGACTAAAAGTAAAAAGTAGCACATTCATTATAAGTACTATATAATTCAAATTTAATCATAAATAAAATAGTGACGTTGTTTTGTTGCCAGGCGTCTGCCGCAATCAAAAGAGCATACATTGGAGAAATATGGCAGCGCTATAATAGCTGATGAAATAATTAAAACTTTTTATTTATTTAAAAGTGACCAAACCGAGACCAATCCTTTTTCCATACCAGTGCCATATAGCATGTTATCAAACCAGCGTTATGTTATAATCATTCAAAAAATCAGCAATGCATTTGCTACCCAAATTTTAATTTTTTAGAACGACTGAAATTGATTTTTGGCTGTATTTAACTCAAAAAATGTATTGCTATATATTTACGTCACGTAAAATTACGAAACGTGGAAAATCTTGTTTTCTAAAAAGCTTCAAATTGGGACTTGCATAAGCTTATATGTATTTCATACAAAATATTTAGATGCTTTGCCGCTTGGTGCATGCGGTAATCGAAGGAATATTCATGGGAGTGGCAAACATGTGGAAAAGTTATCAAGGCTATGATGAATTAATTTAAAGCACATATATAATGCCATTTCATTTTACCAATCTAGCTTCGCCATTAGTTACGAAACCAGAGGTAAAAATAAATTAAAAAACAAACGTGCCAAATAGTTACCCAACCAAATTTACAATTAAATAAGAATCCAAAATTAACTATTTAGTCTATTGACGTGTTTGTCTTCTATGTTGGAAAATGTGTGGATTGCCATATATTTATCTTCTAAAACTCATCAGCGTAAAAAAAATTGGTAAGGAGAAAATTATATAAAAAAATTACTCATAAATTGTCGGAGCAATCTAAAGGCAAAATTTCGTACGTCTATGTTCAGACATTGCTACTGAATAGCGGTTCTTCACCAAAATATTGTTGCTTGGCCAAAATATGCATTGTGTTAAATAAGAAGCTCATGTGTCAGTCTTCATCAGGCGAATTTTTTATCAAACTGTTATAAAAAACTCAAGCTTATGCAAGTAAACTTGACTTTTTTTGTAAGACTTAATATTGATTCATTTCCACAGGTTGATATCGTTTTCTTGTAATTATTTATGCACATGTGCTAAATCATTAATATTTCAGCTGATTTAAATAGTGCTGAGCTTTAAAAGTAAACCAAACTCCTAAATTAAATTGCTAAGTTAAAAGTCTATGTAATATTTAATCAAATTAATTGTCTTTACAGAATTTCGCTTGTCAACAAATCACTGTGCAGTTCAATTTTTCTAACATTTTCGCTTGACTACCTTTTTATTAAATGTTTGACTTTGATTAGATAAGTCTTTGAAAAGATAAGTAGGACATTCAAGTTTGTAATATGTTTGACAGTGTAACGAGTTGCAACCTTGATTTACAAAATATATCATGGTTTGGCAAAACACACCCAAAACTATCGAACGATTTGATAAAAAAAGGTCTGATTTGCAGGTGTACAGATATGTAGACATTTTTAACCATGGTAGATTTTTTTACATTGTAAAGTTCACGAACTATTATTTCGTAAATACGATGTAATACACTGGATTTATTAGTGAGAAAATTATTTTTAAAACAATTTAAATTTAATTACATTCGATTCATATGTCAGCTAATAATACATTTCAAATAAAGACATCACAACATTTTTGATACAAAGCTTAAAAGTGGAAATAACCATAACCCATAACTGATTTGTACAAAAGAGCCAGCATTGTCAACATCATCCGTTCCCTTAGCAATACATATTTGAGAGATGAAGTCATCAGGTAGCATTTCTAAGGCTTCACGTACCTCCACTGGTAGATCAGGAATGTTTAAAAGATCAGCTTTGGTCAAGTCTTGGCACCCTTCAGTAAGTCCATCTACCATGGGAATACATCCTCTCACCGTTAGTTCAAGTTCCTCACTAATTCCGATTTCAGGTAAGGTTCCTTTAAATGACCCAACTCCACAGGCTATTTCTAAAAAAACAATATAATATTTTTACGCTTCATCAAATATATCTTCCCTTAAAAAGATTCAGTTATTATTAAACAAGCGAAATTTAATACCAGCATTTTCAAGTCCCGGATACGTATATGGCGCACAGGTTTGGAGAAATTTGCTATTTGGGGTGTTTCCCACCTTACAGGATTCGTCAACAAATGGCTTAAGCTGATCCGGAATTTCATCATCCGCAAGTCCGCTGACATAACCACAAATCGGGCATTTTGTTGCTATAAATCAGTAACGAGTTTTTTAGCAAAATTTTAAATCCATTTTTAATTTATTCGATAATTACTTAAAAATATATATATTTACCTTCTGTAATAGCAGAGTAACCCAAAATAGTCACCAAAGCAAGGAAAATTGATGTCTTCATTATTAACAAATTAGTCAACTTGTATATTTAAAGTGTGTAATGTTTAACGTTCTCAAACAAACTATATTCAAATTTACTCGTACACCTTTATTTTATATTTAAAAAAATATTGATTAAATATTTATCCTTCGACATGAATAATTTGACATGATTTATTTCAAGTTGTCTACCGATAAAAGATAAGATAGCAATGCAACCACCTATACATATATGAATACCTTTAAAATATATTTTTACATGCCTATTACACCCAATGAATTTTTCACATTTGCAATTTTATTCAAAAAATTATTTAAAATGTTGAGTACAATATTTACAAAATATATGTCTACCTTGTAACATAAGTAATACTGAAGTCAATTTATAAAAAGTAAATGTTTTTAACATGCCAAAAAATCTTTTATCTATTTCAAAGCATCCATCGCATTCTTAATCCAATCCCCTTGTTCCACCACCCCCATAAATGCATTTGGAACATTAAACTCACAAGTTCTAAAAACCTGCACCCCACACAACACATCCTTCCCACCCTCCTTACAAAACAATCCCCCTCCCAACTCCCTATCACACATACTCCCCCCCGAATATTTCTCCACCCCACACAATATCCCCTCCCCCACCTTCACATTATACCCAATCACACTCAACCTATCCATCCTCTTCTGACAATCCTCATGAGTCAACATTTTAAACAATCTTTCCTTCAGCAACACCCTCTTAACCTCCCCATCATGTCCCTTCCCCTTCAGCGGGAACGCTACCTCCCTTCCCTCATCCCCATCCCCCACTTTTATACTCGCCAAATTTGCAAATTTCTTCACCCCCGTCTTCCCACTTAACTTGACCACAACCAAATTATTTTTATAAAATGGCTCCCTCATAATCGCACTATCCTGCAATTTACCCTGTCGCCATGACTCCAACACTAACGATATCACCCTCTTCCTTCTCGACTTCCCCTTTTTCTCAAATCCCTCAAGTATCCCCATTCCCGTTACCTTAAACACCTTATCAGTCGCTGGATCCTTTCCAATCTCAGTTTGCCTCACAGCTACCCTAATCGACTTCCTCGCCTCACCCCCATCATCTACCAAACAGCTTGCCGCCGTAATTACCTTATCTTCTGCAATCAACGTTCCCCCACAAATTTTCCCATCCCCCGTCGTAATATGCACCTGATTATCATACTCCCCCTGTCCCACATTCCTCCCATACAACTGCTGATCAAGTAGATCACCTTGATCCTGCTCTCCAGCTACAGATTTTATCCAATCGTTAAAATACTGAACATTCACATA
>JAQFZH010005536.1:0-10420 GCA_034695485.1 Entomobrya nivalis
ATGGAAGCTGAAAGGCTTATGCGACAAAGAGATCGTGCTGAGGGGAAAAGAGGAGGAATGAGAAAGGGTTTGTTATATGATGATGGGGAGGATGACATGCTTCCAAGTCGTCGAAGGAAAGCCCGTCGTTACAGTGGAGACACTGATTTGTCTATGGACAAGCCAGAGGAAGCTGAATTTGAGTCTATGGATAACCTGGAAGATACCCGTGGAATGCCCGTTCAAGAATGGATTGTTATGCCTGGAACAAGAAGTGAAATTGTAAATCGTTTCAAGCATTTCCTCTCAACTTTCACTGACACAAGAGGTGTACACATTTACAGGGAAAAGATCAGGAAAATGTGTGAAGACAACAAGACTTCGGTTGAAGTGTGCTATCATCAGTTGGCAACTGGAGAACAAATCTTGGCGTTCTTTCTCCCAGAGGCTCCTTTGAAAATGTTGGAAATTCTGGATGAGGCTTTCAGGGCTCTTGTGTTTGCCATGTTTAAACACTACAGACGTGTATCTCAAGACATTCATGTGCGCATTACAAATCTTCCTTTAACCGAACATTTGCGGTCACTCCGTCAACTGCACTTGAATCAAATGGTGCGAGTTACTGGAGTAATCACATCTTCAACTGGAGTTCTTCCCCAGCTTTCAATCTGCATGTATGACTGTCTTGGTTGTGGTAACATTTTGGGACCATTTATCCAGCAACAGGGAGCAGAAACCAAGCCAAGCCACTGTGTGGAATGTCAGCGGTCTGGCCCTTTTGCTTTGAATATGGAGAAAACTGTTTATCAAAATTATCAGCGTCTGGTGATTCAAGAGAGTCCTGGAAAGGTACCTCCTGGAAGATTGCCAAGGTCGAAGGATGTTATCTGTCTTAGCGACTTGACAGATATGTGCAAGCCTGGAGATGAGGTTGATTTGACAGGGATTTACACAAATACTTATGATGGAAGTTTGAATATCAAGCAAGGCTTTCCAGTTTTCTCCACTGTTATCTTGGCTAATTACATCTTGAAGAAGGATGACAAGTCTAATCTTCACTCTCTTACGGACGAAGATGTCAAAGTTATTTTGGCGTTGAGCAAGGATGACCGCATTTTTAACAGAATTACTGCCAGTATTGCGCCATCCATTTATGGGCATGAGGATATCAAGAGGGCCCTTGCGCTTAGCTTGTTTGGGGGTGTGAGGAAGAATCCTGGTCATAAACATCAGGTCAGAGGAGATATCAACGTGTTGCTTTGCGGAGATCCAGGAACTGCCAAAAGTCAGTTTCTAAAGTATGTAGAGAAGACAGCTCCAAGATGTGTTTATGCGACTGGCCAAGGAGCCTCTGCTGTTGGTCTTACAGCTTACGTTCAAAGGTCTCCGGTGACAAAGGAATGGACTCTGGAAGCAGGTGCTTTGGTTCTTGCTGATGAAGGAGTTTGTCTTATCGACGAGTTTGATAAGGTAAACTATTTTAAAATTGAATATTACTGTCTCTATTTAAACTTATGGCATCATTAACGTTAACTTATAATTAACGATTTGTAATTTTTAGATGAATGACGCAGACAGAACCAGTATCCACGAAGCCATGGAACAACAAAGCATCAGTATCAGTAAAGCCGGTATCGTCACCAATTTGAAAGCTAGGTGTGCCATCATGGCAGCTGCTAATCCCATGGGTGGAAATTACGACTCATCTTTGACCTTCTCCGAAAACGTGGATTTAACTGAACCTATTCTCTCCCGTTTCGACATCTTATGTGTGGTTCGCGATACCCCAGATCCAGAAGTAGACGAACGTCTTGCAAAATTCGTCATCAATTCCCACATCCGCCATCATCCCCACTACGCCCAAACGGAGGAAGATGAGGACGAAGATATCGATATGGACGACATGCAAACCCCGTCAAACAACGGACGTGGCAAGAGGAATGAGGGAGATGCTGAAGAAATGGAGTTGGAAGAGCCAGTGTCCAAGGTTGAAAAAATTCCACAAGATTTACTCCAAAAGTATTTGATTTACGCGAGACAAACTT
Source organism: Entomobrya nivalis (assembly GCA_034695485.1). Taxonomy (NCBI): domain Eukaryota; kingdom Metazoa; phylum Arthropoda; class Collembola; order Entomobryomorpha; family Entomobryidae; genus Entomobrya; species Entomobrya nivalis. The sequence continues at coordinate 2,025 of JAQFZH010005536.1, forward strand.
GCCGGCCCAAATTGGAGTCTAGTGGAATGGATGGCGATCGTGTGGCTCATCTGTACAGTGAGCTGAGAAGGGAGTCTATGGCCACCGGAAGTATCCCAATTACTGTGAGGCACATTGAATGCATGATTCGTATTGCGGAAGCCCACGCCAAAATTCATTTGAGGGAATATGTCAACGATGACGATATCAACATGTCCATTCGCATTGTTTTGGAGAGTTTCATTGATACACAGAAGTTTAGCGTGAGGAGACAGATGAAGAAACAGTTCGCCCGCTACTTGACATACAGAAAGGATAACAATGAATTGTTATTGTTTATCATTAAGAATATGGTGGCAGAACAAACTGTTTACTTGGAGAACAGGTACAGAGCTGTGCCAGATTACGTGGAAATTAACGAGAAGGACTTTGTGGAGAAAGCCAACCAGATGAATATCCATTCAGTTTTCGCCTTTTACGAGTGTGATTTGTTCAAACAAAATAAGTTTACTTTTGACAAACAACGCAAGGTTATTATTCAGAGGAGGATGGTTTAAAGGGAAAATAAGATAACAACCTGTCTATAATATAATTATCATTTTATTTTACTGTTCGTTTATGAGATTTTACTACTATAATTATACTGTACTCTTACTGTCTTACTAATTAAAGTTACGGGTTTGGTTTTATTATATAGTTCAAGTTGTCCCAGAATTTTTTAATGTGTTTTCTTTGACTAAGTTATAATACAAGAAAGCGTTTCTATAAAATATTAATTCAATGTTCTTAAGTTAACGTAAAATGAAGAGAATAAAGTTTGTAAACCGGTTTCATAATAATTTTATCCAATTCTATTACTTGATTTTGTCAGTGAAAGTTTCTCAATAATTTGTAAGTTCAAGTGTCCTTATTTGTACATACATTGAAATAAAAACGCTTAAATATTGTTTGAAATTTAAAATTTGACTCTATTTAATAACTCTTAAAATAACTGCATTTTAGAAAATATCAAACTAAATAATATGAGCAATGTTGTGTTCATTAAATGCACCCATGTTCATATGACTTACTTTACTTCAAACTGCCACTGACTGGGACACACATCACATCTTCCACAATGGCCTTTCCTTGCAAGTCTAAACATAACTAGTAGTAGTAGCCTTAGCCTCAATTAGCATTGCATCATAAAAGACGCAGCTGCCGCAATTAAAAACCTTTGCCACGAGCCATTCATTTCACTCTTGAAAGACATGTGTTTCATCTCACCTTCAACCTTTGCGTGGTAAAGTTTTCTATTCACTTATATTTTCCAGTGGTGTGGTGCTGCTGGAGATTCAAGTCTGGAACATCAACTCATCGCACATCGGGAATTATAACCATACCATGATCCATTCCCTAATGAAATGGAAATTGAAACAAGGTGTATTGATCCTGCTGTGATATTATGTTCATTTTGTAGTATGCTATGTTGTGTCGTACTTAATGTATAATGTATACTTTTATCAATCATCATTATCAATTTTTCACATATTATTTCCGCGTTTGAAAAGAACCAGTATTAGGTGGATTACCTTTGTATTGCATTTAAACTCTGCTGGGATCAAAATTCCATTTCATTTACAAACGGCATGGTGCCACCTTTCTTTGCATCTTGCATGCATGCGTGTACATTGCGTGCAACAAAACGCTGATAACATGAAATGGAGAGTGTAGAGTAACTTTTTAACTATCCCATTTTTGTCAACTAGCAGAGGCTGCTATTCTGTTTTCATTATCGAATTTCAAGCTTTTATATTTGCCGAAATAATGGTACATAAATGATTAAACATCATGATCATTAAAATTGGGCTCATTTTTGATTGTCCTCTGCTGTGCCGTGTCCAGCTAGCTTGCATTGCAAATTGTAAATAGCTTGCGGCATGGACCATCCAATAAAACACCTTAAGCCGTGCCAAAATTGGATGTCATATAAATAGAATTAATGCAATTTAGATAAGAAAGAGGATAGCTAATATGAATTATGTCCATAGATCATAGATCTCCTTCTCAATCCAACATCCAACACGCCAGCGTTGAATGATATGCAATGAAAATGTTTCACACAAATTTTGCAACTTTGCACCCATTTTTTACAGGGAAAAAAGTAAAAGCTCCCATGACCAAAGAAGCATGCAAATGGCAAATGCAGACTGCAGGTGAAGACGTCACAGAAAAAGTAGAGCTCCAAAGTGATTCAGTCACATTCCTCCACCACGACCACACCATCACCATCTGCTTCTCAGCTGATACTGGTCTTTAACCGACTTCCCTTCACTTTTACTACAGTTTAGGTGAGAAAATGAATGCCAATTATAATCAATTTTTATGGATAGTTAAGAAAAATGTTGTAATAGCAAGCACGGCTGTGTAGTGTAACTGCATTTCACTCCAGGAGTATCGCTTGTGGAAGCACAAGAGAGACCGGACCGATGTGAATAATTTTGTGTAATTTTTTGATAATTGCAGAAAGTGTTCCAGGAGGAAGGGATAATTTAACAAATTTTTAAAATGGCTAGCTCATTAATACGAAAAGGGTTAAATTCCCTCAAGTCTAAGGAGATGCGGGATTACCTTATGAGGTAAAATTTTAAAATTATAAAGAATTCTTTTAAGCGTAAAAGTTCTTTACAAATTATATTTTTTTTCTTTTTAAATCACTTTCAACAGTACTCATTTTTGGGGACCAATAGCCAACTGGGGCATTCCATTAGCTGCAATCGCAGATACAAGGAAACATCCAAAGTATATTAGTGGAAAAATGACACTGGGTAAGTTAATCAAGCATTGAGGCTACTAGTTTAATTTTTAATATTTTTTTAACAACTTCATGATTCATGAGTAAAAATATTGAATTTTAAATGGTGTTTTTTTCTTTTTTTCAGCCCTTTGTCTGTATTCTTTAATGTTTATGAGATTTGCTTGGCGTGTTCAACCCAGAAATTTACTTCTTCTCGCCTGCCACGCCACCAACGAGGTGGCTCAAGTAACCCAAGGAGTTAGATTCGTAAATTATGAATATCTAGGAGGAAAAGATAAAGAAGCTCAAGAAAACACTCCGCAGTAGTAGTGATTATGATTATTTAGTGAAAATTATCAATTATTATATAAATTATAAGTTTGATTGTAGTTGTTCACCAATTTATCACATCAGTGGTGAAAAAAGATACGTAGAGAAATGAAAAATAGATGAGACTTAATTTAAGACTATTTTTGTTTTGACATAATTTGTTTGAGTGAAATATAAGTAGTTACAATGTAATAATATTTATGAAAACATTTACGCAAATTTTGCGTGTAACTAGAAATCTCGTAAAAGTCAAAGTTGTTCAAAAAGGGGAAACTTCTTCAGCAGATCTGGTATCTGATACACGTGGTGGGAGTGCCTCTCTCTGTTATCTTCCCTGTGTGCTTATACCAAACCAAGTTAGTTATATTTTTTGTGGAGTTTGTCTCCTTCTCTTTGTGGATTTTGATGATAAGCTTTAATATTATTAATTAATTAGTGTGATCAAGTGTACTGACATTATCTTTAAACGCTAGAAAAAGGTACAATTAAGTACAATGTACAATCCAAGCGTTACAATCATTTTTAATGAAAAATAGATTAGATGCATTGAGTTATATGAAATAATAAATTATCAAAATACTTCCACTTATTATGACAAGTCAATTAATTATGTGTGCACACAAATCATTAAATATCATCATCAATCATCATATATTGTTTACTGGCGTACAGGAGAAAAATTACATGTCATTTATAAGCGTCTTTAACGATGCGATGTACAGACAAGAAAAAAATGATTATGATTACATACTTGTTTAACTAGATAAGGGCGAATAGGTAAATATTGACATGACATAATAAGTATTTAAGGATCAATTGGGACTTATATTTTGATTTTGACTATACTCGTTCATAAAGCATTTTACGATTCACTTTCGAAAGAACAATCTACTTTGATGCTTTCTCCAAACGCTTGGATACATCATCCCAATTGGCCACTTTATAAATGGCATTAACATAATCAGGCCTTACGTTCTTATACTGGAGGTAGTAAGCATGTTCCCACACATCAATTCCAAACAATGGAACTAATCCTTTGGTGGCCTCCAATGGATCCTGATTAGCACAGGTAGTGATTTCCAAACGTTTTGCTGATTTATTATAACCGAGCCATCCCCATCCGGAACCTTGCACACCGACTGTGGCGGCTGACAGAAGCTTCTTCATGTTGTCAAACGAGCCAAAGTCTTTCTTGATGGCGTCAGCTAGAGCTCCGCTGGGATCACCGCCTCCCTTTGGCTTTAAATTTTGCCAAAAGATGGAATGATTAATGTGACCCCCGCCGTTGAATTTAATAGCTGGGGCCAGAGCAATTATGGCACTGACGTCGTTTTTTGCTTTGGCTTCGGCGAGCTTCTCTTCGGCCACATTTAAATTGTTAACGTAGGTGGCATGATGCTTTGAGTGGTGGAGCTGCATGATGTCTGCGGATATCACGGGTTCCAATGCATTGTAATCGTAGGGAAGGTCGGGAAGGGTGTGTTTATTTCTGGAGGTGACACTGGAGCAGGTCAAGGCTGCAGAGACTTTGGAAGTACCCAGACTTCGTCTAATTAAAAAACAAACATTAATCCCTTTAATGAATTTATTGAATCACACGTCAATACATTTTATAATCATTTTGTACATTGTACAGTGATTTTTACCTGACAAGAGGAGCACATTGTCGCAACATGGTGCCGAATCAATTAATTAAAGCAATTAAAGTCCTTCAGCAACTTTCAGGTAGCCAATCCCCAATTATCCTTGTCACTGGTCGGTGGCGATTTAGTGATTATCCTGTAAAAATTGCAAATTGCAAAAAAAAATCAAAATCAGGTGATCTAGAAATGTAAATTTTCTAACTGCTAACAATGCTGTCACAAATTACCTTAAATGAATCCGGTGAACTGTGAAAACTTAATTAACGTAATCAATTTGGACTTCCACTGAAAATAGGTAATGTTTATGTCAAATGAAAATGAAGAGGTGACTTTGATGAAGGTGACGAGAAAACAGAAACAAAACAAAAGTATGCAATGATCAATGTCCGTCTACGTTACGTAAAGCGGTATGTCTTTCTATACCCCAATGTACTATTGTGGCTGTGCAGAAAATTTTCCTCAACTGAACTACTTTTACTTTTGAAGTTTTGAATTGCAATTAACGTCAACACGTTATACTTTATTATCCGACATCATATCATACAATACTATACATTAATTTAAGTAATGAGAATATAGTAATTACCCTTACTAAACTTTTCAGTTATTAAAACTAGAGAATGCTTTTATTATGATTTGTGTATTAAAATGTGTTTTAAATCTAAGCAAAAATCTTCTCTTCCCGTCTCTTCTTCGTCACAACAGTTCCAGGTTTATGTTGAGCATCCGGATGATTAGCTAACTCTGGTGGGCAAGTAGACAACGGACTATTTGTTAATAGGGCCTTCAAGTCGTAAAACAACGGGGAATCGTCCTTGGTAAGCAAGGTAATTGAAACACCATTCTTTCCAGCACGACCAGTACGTCCAATACGATGGGTGTAGTCTTCAATGCTCTTAGCCATGTCGTAATTGAGTACCAGACTAACATCTTTAATATCAATACCACGACCAGCGACATCCGTAGCCACGAGAATATCCTTACTTCCGCTTTTAAGACTTTGCAATGCGTAGTCACGCTGTTCTTGACCTTTGCCTCCGTGAAGTGTGCAAGCGCTGTAGCCAAGTTTCTCCAAACCTTTCGCCAACACATCTGCTCCTTTCTTCTGGTTGACGAAAATGATAATTGGAGGCTCCACTCCACGCTCCAAAATTTCCAATAGCTTCTTTCTCTTTTCTCCTTCTGAAACGATGTAACAAATTTGTTCCACTTTTTCTGTGGGTTTCCCAACGGAACCAATGTACACCACCGCAGGTCGTCGAAGATATGTTCTGGCAAGGCGCTCCACTGCTGGAGGCATAGTAGCTGTGAACATGACAGTTTGGCGGTACTTGTTTTTAGAGTAAAAGTTCTTCATGAGAGCATTTTCGTCCTCAGCTTCCTCTGAGTCGGGTTTCTGGTTTGTAACTGGCATAAAGTCAAGAATTTTTTGTACGTCTCCCTCAAAACCCATGTCAATCATACGATCGGCTTCGTCGAGGACGATATAGGTACACTGATTTAGGACCAGGTAGCGGTTCTCCAACACGTCAATCAAACGACCAGGAGTTGCAATAACAATCTGAAAAACAATTAAAATTCCCAATTAAAGTTAAATGAACATGATTACATTACGTGAGCGCTTTTCATTGAAAAAATTTTTTCCCCACTTACTTCACAACCCATTCTCAGTCTAAAACCTTGCTCCTCCCTTGACAAACCTCCAATCACAGCAACAGTTCTGATACCCAACGGCGTCCCAAATTTATTCGTCTCCTCCTCAATCTGCTGAGCCAACTCACGCGTTGGCGCCAGAATTATAGCGTAAGGTCCTTGATCTTGATCCACAGTAGCTGCAAACTCCACCTTTGGCAATGAACCAATCCAAACCAGCAATGGAATCAAAAACGCAAGCGTCTTTCCTGAACCTGTCTCCGCCACACCGATGATATCTCTGTTGAGTAAGCCAATCGGTATAGCTTGTCTCTGAATTGGAGTGGGATCTTCATAACCAACTTTGTTAATGATTTCAATAATATTATCCGGAATGGAACATTCCTTCCACGTTCTAATAGGATTGGGAATGCGTCCACCCTTAATCGTAATATTATAATCTTCTCTGAAGATACGCCAATCACGCTCATTCATTTCTGGCCCTGACTTCTCGCTCCAGTGACGATCACCCCACTTTTGCTTGTCTTCCTTCTTCTTTTCCTTTTTCAACCGGACTTTCTCTTGTTCCTTCTCCGCTTCTGTTCTCCGTTTTTCTAACAAGTCCCCATAAAATTTTGACTGATCCTTTTTCTGCGCCTTGATATCTATTCCTGCTACGTGGCCCCTGCCATAAAACTGAATTTGATGGCGTTCCTTGTAAATTGGATTATAATCCACGGATGTGTCTTCTGTTGCATCCCAGTCAAAAACAAACTTGCGTTCGTTTAACCGTCTCATTCTCCTTTTTCTCTTGACCACTCCCAAGTACCGGTCCTTAATTGCATTTAATTCTTTTTCCTTATCCTTTTCATTATGATCACCGGAATTAGCAGCAGCTGCAGCAACAGCGGCGGCTGCCGCTGCTTTAGGATCCTTCGCCCCAGCTTCAATTGCCTCCTTTTCTCTCAGACGAAGCTCACGTTCGCGTTCCCTTTCTCTTTCACGACGCCTTTGATCACGTTCCCTGTCTGAACGCCTTGTGTCATCTGCTTCCCGTTGGAAGGTTTGACGCTTATTTCGCTCGTCCTCCATGCGTTTCCGGATTAATTCCACTTCATCCTGGCGACGTTTCAATGCCTCCATTGCTCGTTCCTCTTTTGTCAAAAATTTGGGCTAAATAACCGTAAAAAAATCATTAATATTTAATAAAACTTGCAAAAATTAACTAAATGTGATTTAAATTATAATTTAATATGCATATATTTATTACTTTGCTTCTCGCTTCCTCTTCCATCTTCTTTTTCGCCAGCAGTTCCTCCAGTGACAATGGTTCCTTCTTTGATTTTCTTTGCATGTCATCATCATCCTCCTCCCCTTCCTCCTTGACAGAATCCATTGGATCCTTTTTAATTGGAGTCGATTTGCTCCGACCTTCCTTATCTTTATCCTTCCCTTTGTCCTTTCTCTTATCATCCCTTTCCCTTGACCTCGATCTTGATCGTCGCTTCAGTTTCAAATCCTTTTCTCTTTTTGGTGACTTGGACCGGGATCTTTTCCTCAGTGGGGGAGGCGATCCCCATTTCGGGGAACGTGATCTAGAACGCTTTCGTTCCCTCCTTTTCCCCTTATCTCTACCACTATCATCAACATCTTTGTTGTGGTCCCTCTCTCGTTTAATCTTTGATGAGGATGACCCCCCACCACCCCCAGACTCCTTTTCTGATTTAATTTTCACATCTTTTACGTCTCTACTGCTGGTGTTGTTAAAACTCTTAGTAATTGTAAGGTCAGGCTCCTCCTCCACTGGAACCCCATCAAGGGTCATCTTCATCCCCGAAACTACTATTTATTTCAAATTAATTTAGCTTAAATAGGTCACGTCAAAAACTGAAAAACAAGGTCTGCTTGTTGGGGTAGTATTAGTATTTACGTTAGGTTCAGCTTGACAAAAAAAAGCATCAAAGTGGCCGGTTTCGCAGAGTGCCCCAGTCGGGGTAAACAATGCACCAATCTTTTTGGTGAAGTGTGCACCACTG
>JAQFZH010005537.1:0-10419 GCA_034695485.1 Entomobrya nivalis
TGCCGGCGAAGCCGGCGCCTTTCTTAATTGTCTACGTGCGTTATCTGTCACAGGTGTTTTACCTGTTTTATTTTTTTAAGCAAAGTAAAAGGTTTTTTAAGATTGTAAATTATTTTTAAGTTAAAATTATACATGTAGCAAATAGTGCATTATTTATTGTTATGAGTCACCTATGGGACAACAGAACATATTTACTGGAAATGGCTTGACTCTTGAATAAAGATTAATTTCAATTTCAAGTAATAATTGTATCGGTGACCTTCGCACATGCCATTTCTAGTGTCTCTTCGCGCTACATCCACTATGATATGTCGATTCCCCCATTTTAAATGCCTTGATTGTATTCAAGATAATACTATAACTATGACATTTTTTGCTTGGCACAAGAAACACCATTCGCTCTATAAAAGTAACTAAATGTGATGCATACGTAATACGCATACAGCATGGTTGTACAACAATGGGAAATTAAATTTCTAAAAAGGTGGAAAATCCGGTCGTTTTAGACGCATGAAAACGATTTCCATAATTTTTCGGCAGCAATTTTTTTTACTAAATTCTAGAAACACGAATTCGTCGAGTAACAATTCACATTTTTTTCCACGACTAGATTTCGTTAATTTTCTTTCGACATAATAGATCCTGACGAATTTTGGTGCCGTTTGTTAAATAATAGCATATTTTGCCAATATATCTTACCATAGGTTGACTGTGGCTCCATGATTGATACAGAAATAGGCTAACAAATTGTGAGGTTTTGGTAATAATTCCTTGCAAAATATATTTGTCATGTACGTAACGTGTTATGATTTTCGTCACTCTAATAAAGCTAACGCTAACGAATTTAGATGCCGTTTGCTGAATGAAAGCATGTTTTGCCAGTATATTTTACAACAGATTGGTTGTGGCTCTATGATTGTTACGAAAATAGTGGATTTAAATATGAGTGTGTAGGAGTCAACTTTCATTGACGTAGGGCAACCCCATATTTTTAAGCCTGAGGTGTTCATTTTAGCTAAGAAGTAACCGACTGTGAACTCCTCGCCTCCAACAAAAATATAAAATGTATTTCAATGGACCACCTCCTATAATTTATAAAAGGGAAGCTCTGTTTCTATGTATATGCATCTTGGCATTCCTCTAATGAATGGAGAAAAAATGAGCGAGAGAGACAATAGCTGACAACTCGTACATAACAGCTGGCCAATTGCTATGGTACAATGCGCGCTAACTAACCAACACAAAAAAGTAGCTCCAACAAACCCAGCTGGACAATCAACATACCTATATCCAAAAAACCAAGCTCACTATTCTGTATTACCTCAGCAGAAGTTCTTTGTTGACACTTTTTGGACACTTTTTTGTATATTGGTTGGTTGGTTGGTAGCATAGCGATAGTTGTATTATACTTTTTCTCTCATTCTCTCACTCACTCAAAACAACCGCCAAAACTCTCTCTATGATTTATTTTGCATACATTCACTGCCATATACACTAGCATGCATGCCTACCACTATTACCATCTACTACGCATAACAGACAATTCGAGCTACACTACTGCTAAACACACACACACCTATACATACACAGTCACACCTTCCATGCAGTCACGGGGAAAATGGGGAAACTACTGCAGCTACCAAGGCACATCATTGATGATGATAATTATCCCCATGGGAGTTGGCCCCCACCGCCCAAGTAGAAGTTCGCCCCCACCCCCCAAGTAGAAGTTGGCCTTCCACGCCCCCCCCAAGTGGAAGTTTGCTCCAAGCCCCCAAGTGGAAGTTGGCTCACACCTCCAAGTGGAAGTTGGCTCACACCTCCAAGTGGAAGTTAAGGCATGGGGCAACTTGCGACAATGCTATAAAAGCATGGGGAAACTTGAACCAATGCCAGAAAAGCGTGTCATGGGGATGGGAGTCCGAAAATCGGCTCTATCGCGTGACATACTTATTGAATGATCTCTTTTTAATGTTATTGCAATAAAGTTCATTCACAAAGTCAACGATGCATAGTAAAGTAAAGCCTTCTACCTGATGAGGCCATGGGTAGCCCCAAACGCATTAAAAAATTACAAATATTCAACATCTATTACCATATACGCCATAAATTTCGGTAATTTGCCTAAAGGCCTATAATAGTTGATTAAGAACATCATTAAACGATAATTACCACTAACAGTGGTAATGTAATGCAGTAAAACGAACGCATTCAAAAGTTCGCTTCCCGTGCTCTTTCAATTCTATGCTATACTATCGCTTTGCTTCGTAAAAAAAGAAAACGCATCCAAAACAACCATATGGACAGTAGAGACCCCAATGCGATTTTTATTGGGGAAAAACAGTCGACAAACCTACCGACTCTTGTCTTTTATGGTCTTGATTATTACCTACCGATTAGCGAAGCTAGGTCATTAATGGTTTCAACATGTTGTCTGTGTGTCAATGTGTGTGTCTGTCTGTGAACACGATTTCTCAAAAACTACTTGGCCGATTGACACCAAACTTGGGACACAGACACCTTAGGTCAAGACCTTCTATGGGATGGATTTTCAGCCCCGGGGGTCAAACGTGACCGGAGATATGGGGGTCACATGGTCGCATGCATTTTTAATAGCATTTTTTTATTCTCGATTCTCATGCAGGACCATCAGCTGATCAAAACGGAATGCATTTCGGACCTCAATATCGCCCTTGACCCGAGATATGGGGGTCACAAGGTCGCATGCATTTTTAATAGCATTTTTTTATTCTCGATTCTCATGCACGAGCATCAGTTGATCAAAATGGAATGCATTTCGGACCTCAATATCGCCCTTGACCCGAGATATGGGGGTCACAAGGTCACATGCATTTTAAATGGCAATTTTTTTATTGACGATTCTGACATACATACATACATGAACGTACAAAAGCGTACTTTAACGTACATATACGTTCATATACATCACATGCATCGCCGCAATCGGTAGTTGCATATCAGAATTTTACATTATTCTGGTTTATTACTTGGCTGAAAGCAAAACGTCAGCAAGTATTGACTTTATCGTGTTTGTCTCTCCGTCTGTCAGGCCGTTTGTGAACACGATAAAGCAATAACGTGCCTCCCAAATTTGGCATGTAGGTTACTTTGATCAAGGGCAAAAACTCTATTGATTTTCAGCCCGCTTTGCCGAATCCAAAATTATGACCAATATTATTGCTCTAATTCTGAATTACTTACGTTTTTAAGTAAGTCGCTTAGTCAAACGTAAACAATTACAAAGTATGGAACCGTTGATTGGCTCTTTCTGCTAAAACTATTGGGTTGTAGACCATCGTTTCTTGACAAAGTATGATCCCCTTCCTTTAATCTATCGATTGGTGAAATTTAAAAATGCCCATTTAACGCATGTAACCGTAAATTGACCAATACTCAGGGACCGTAAACCGATTTGGCTGAAAGGCTTCTTATTTGTCCCGCTAAGCACCTGTCTACAAAATTTCAGGTCAGTAGGTCGAAGAGTTTTTGAATTACAGCGCACACAGACAGACAAACACAAAATGTAATCGCAATAAGTAGTACAAAGTACCTCGCACTACTTAATTATTTATAAAAGTGGAACTAGTACTGTAAGTATTATATAAAGAATTGTTTTAAATACTTTTTACTGATTTTTAAAGTTCAGAAGTAAACAAGTAAATTTTATGTTTTTGCCCATTTAAAATATAAAGCATGTAACCGTTATTTGTCTGTTTCTCCAAAACTGTTCAGTTTTAGACCATAGTCTCTTGAGTAAGTTTGATGCCAATACTTCAATCTATAGATTTATGAAATAAAGCATTTTGCCCATTTAAATAGCATGTAACCGTCAATTGGTCGTTACTCAAGTACTGTTAGTCCGATTTAGCTGAAAATCAATAGGCGTCTTACTATTTCCCCAAAGTACCTGTACACCAAATTTCAGTTGAGTAGGTCAAAGCGATTTTGAGTTAGAGCGCACACAGACAGACACAAAACGCAATCGCATTAAGAAGTACTGAAGCACTTCTTAACAAGAAGAATGTAAAATTCAGATATATAACTTCCGCAAGCTTGTATTTGTATTGATAAGATGTATTTGTACATATATAAACGTATATACGTACAATGCATATTATACACATATACGTATTTCGTTTGGATATGTATGTATAGGAAAGTATCATAAACGTATGTAAATGTATGTCCAAAATGCATGTGACCTAGTGACCACCATATCTTGGGCCATGGGCGATATTGGATCTGAAAATAATTCCATCGTGATCAGCTTCTGATTGTGTCAGAATCGACAATAAAAAAATTGTCATTTAAAATGCATGTGACCTTGTGATCCTTATATCTCGGGTCATGGGAGTCATTGGGGTCTGAAAATGATTCCATTGTGATCAGCTCTTGATTCTGTAAAAGAATCGACCATAAAAAAATTCCATTTAAAATGCATGTGACATAGTGACCCTTTTATTTTGGGTCATTGGGGTCTGAAATTGATTCCATTGTGATCGATCAGCTTTTGAGTCTGTGTCCGAATCGACAATAAAAAACCATTTAAAATGCACGTGACCTCGTGATCCTTATATCTCGGGTCATTGGGGTCTGAAAATGATTCCATTGTGATCGATCAGCTTTTGATTCTGTGTCAGAATCGACAAAAAAAACATTTAAAATGCATGTGACCTTGTGACTCCCATATCTCGGGTCACGTTTGACTCACGGGTCTGAAATCCAATTCCATAGAAGGTCTTGATCTAAGGTGTCTGTGTACCAAGTTTGGTGTGAATCGGTCGAGTAGTTTTTGAGAAATCGTGTACACGTACAGACAGACAGACAGGATAGTAATCTCATTAACTTCCTCTAATGCGATTTCATCGCTTTCGGAAGTAACTAAGAAGTACTGAAGCACTTCTTAATAAAACAGGTAAAACACCTGTGACAGATAACGCACGTAGGCTGCGCCGGCAACTATATCAACAAACACAATTACGAAACACAAAAAATACAATAAATTACAAAACACACCTACACAAAAATTAAAACACCCCATATCTCCAAAACTATCGAGTTTTAGATCATGGTTATTTGACAAAGGTTGATCCCAATACTGTTGATTGGTACAAATTTTTTCCTATTTAAAAAGCATGGGAACGTTAATTGGCCGTTACTCCTGTAGCGGGCAACCGATTTGGCCCAAAATCAATAGGGTTGTTCCAATTGGCCATTTAACTTGTATACGAAGTTTCATGATGATCAGATGAAGCGAATTCGAGATATCGTGCTCACAGACGGACAGACTTTTACTCCCACCCACACACTAATCCTAGAAACACACTCCGTGCGTTAATAAATCCGCTGTAATGGCGATCATAAGCATAACGACGGAGATGAACTCATACGACGCATGATATTGATGAGCATTAATGAGTCTAGACGAGATCCATTGGATTGCTTATCTTGGAGGCTTGGTGTCATGAGAAACGCTTAGAGGGTCTTTTTTCAAAAGCTGAAAATGGAGTAAAAGGTCAATTTTCATTTCAAGCTGTAAATATACATGGTAACGTCATATCATAGACGACCCCATCTTATGAGGTCCCCGTGACATAATGTGACACGTTTTGAGCCCCACCCTACGATAGCTTTCTATTGCTCGATTCAAATGTACTTTATTAAGTTTTAGGTAATAAAACTTTCTAGGATCGGGTAGGGGACCAAATTTGTCCGTCATGGGTCTCAAATTTGGTAGGCATGTAGCCCTTGATGAGAAACACTGTGTTGCAAAGTTTGAGTTGACCTGACACAAACCTTTGGTCCCCAGAGCGTCTTAAAGGTCACAAGTTTGACATGGCCTCCTGGCCAAATGGCTCAACCGATTAACATGAAACTTGGTATACAGATACGTGTAGTGCCAAATAAGAACCCTATTGATTTTGAGCTAAATCGGTTGACCGGTACCAAAGCAGCGACCAATTAACCGTCCCATGCTTTTTAAATAGGCGAAAAATATTATTGTACCAATCGATAGATTTAACTATTGAGATCAAACTTTGTCAAGTGACCAAGGTCCAAAACTCAATAGTTTTTGAAATGTGGCCTCCTTTAGAAAAGTTAAATGTGGCCTCCTCCTCCTCCGGTCAAAAATAAACCCGCTGTAATAGCAATCATAACGACGGAGCTGAAACAATGCTACAAATGAAATTGTTGAACATTGTTGCTGACAATGAAAAACGCTTTCGAATGATATGTCACATGACATGTGTTCAATCTTGCCAACTTTGACCCCGATTGCTGACCCTCTGAGGTCACTTTGACCTAAAGTGGCCCATGATTCGTGATCTACTCGACAAGAGCTTTCGATTACACTGTTCAGATGTACACTATGTACAAGTTGAAAACTTTTGACTTTGACCTTTGACCTTGGGGTTTGACCTAGGGAGCTGAAAATCAGTAGGGTTTTTGCCCTTGACCATAGTGACCTACGTGCCAAATTTGAACGAAATCGGTGAACGCGTACATGAGTTATCGTGACCACAGACGGACAGACGGACGGACAAACACACTAAAGTCAATACTCGCTGAGCTTCGCTTTTCAGCTCCGTAATAAGGTCAAAGTGTACATCTGAATATCTCAATCAAAAGCTCTCGTTGATTAGATCACGAATCATGTCACATTGGGTAACAATGATGAATGACCTCAGAAGGTCACAAATCGGGGTCAAAGTACTTCACTTCAAACATGTCATGTGACATATCATTCGAAAGCGCTTTTCATTAGCAACAACAATGACCATCGCCAACGTCGTTATAACATTGTCAGCAACAATGTTAAACAATTTCATTTGTAGCATTGTTTCAGCTACGTCGTTATGATTGCTATTACAGCGGGTTTATTAACGCACGTAGTGTGTTTTTGGGATAAGTGTGTGAGTAAAAGTCTGTCCCTATGTCTGTCTGTCTGTGTACACGATATCTCGCTTTATCTGATTAGCATAAAACTTTGTATACGAGTTCATATGGTAAATTGAAAGAACCCTATTGATTTTGGGCTAAATCGGTTGACCGTTACCGAAGTAAAGAACGATTAACGTCCCATGCTTTTTAAATAGTGGAAAAAAATTGTACCAATCGACTGATTACAGTACTGGGATCAAACTTTGTCAAATGACCATGGTCTAAAACTCGATAGTTTTGGAGATATGGGTGTTTTGTGTATTTGTCTTTTGTGGTTATATTATATTTTTTGTGTTTGTTTTATTTCTTACTTGTCTACGTGAGTTATCTTTCACAGGAGTAACCTGGTTTATTAAGTCTACTATTATATATATGACGTATTTTTAACCTTGTATGTTAAAGTCTACACTTTAAAGTATTTTCCCTTTATTTGTGCGATATTCCAAATGAACTTATCAACAGTAAGTTCATCTATTACGCTGACGATCTAGCGCTATTTACTAGCGACTCAGACACAACAGAAATTAACAATAAACTGCAACAGGATCTAAACAACCTCAATAACTGGTGCAGCAAAAATAATATGAAAATAAACGTATCCAAAACTAAATACATGCTATTCACTTCGGTTCGAAAAAAGAATGAAGCCTCTGACTTTGTTCTCAATATAGATAAACAAGAAGTGGAACGTGTAAAATACTTCAAATATTTAGGGGTAACGTTAGATGAAACCCTAAACTTTGAAGAACATTATAACCTTGTTTGCAAATCCATGAGTACAAGGCTTTATATGCTAAAACGATATAAAAACTATTTCACTGCCCGCTGGAGACACATTTTTTGCACTTCTCTAATATTGTCTGTGCTAGATTACTGTCTTCCGGTGTGGGGCAATGTATCTCAAACGAAATCTGATCGGATTAACAAGATAATCTACCGAGCTGCAAAACTAGTGGTCGACCCATTGACTTACGGAAAATGTATTGGAAATGACCTCATTGAGCATCTCAACTGGTTATGGGTGGAAGAAAGATTATACAGCAACATGTTGGAATTTATCTACAAAAACATTGTCCACGTGAACTCTGTAACGGAATCCTTCAAATACTTTGAAAAAAGACCCAGCAGCAAAAGAAGCTCAAGACAAATAAACGACTTTGTCGTTCCGTTAATGAAACGAGAAATTGGGAAATCCTCCTTCTTCTACCGGGGAATTACAGCTTGGAATAGCCTTCCCATATCGTTGAAAGAACCAAGAGGAGTATTCATTAACAGAGAACTACGAACACATATAATTCTAAATCGGCAATCAAATACAATCTACAAATAATACTTTTCGTGGATGCTACCGGAGCCGGTTTCTCTACTGACGAGGAATGTAGGCTGGAAGCAGACGAAAAAACTATTGTTGTATACATAAAAATTTATTGATACTTACTAATATAATATAAATATTAACTTTACAAACTGTTACTAAATTTTAACTTACAAATTTGTTAGACCCTAGGACAAATTCATGGAAAAAATTTGTTATAAACATGTTTCTGAATGAGTCAATAAATTTTGCAATCAATCAATCAATCAATCAAATTTTGAATCCATCAAACCTAATAAGTGAAGGCTGAAGTTTATCTGCTAATACAGTCGGGTGACATAAAGGTGTTCTGAATTGAACTAGTCTAACGAAAATTACTCTAATTCAGGTTTTCTAAAGCGAAAAATTCTAAACGCGATTGTTCTAAAAAATATATATTCTAAAAAAAGCGAAATAGTCTAAACGCGAAATAATCTAGAAAATTTGTATATACACCAGTAGTCTGGCAAGAAGAATATATAGTTATAGTTGATACGGATTCTAGTTTGTTAGGTTAATTACTGATAAATGTGGTGGGTTCTGTGTAGTCGGGTTATGTTTAGTGTGGTTAAGTAAAAAACTGATGAAGTATTGAGTTTAGATAGGGTAGGTTCGGTTCGGAGTGAAATAGTCTCTTCACATTTCAATAGAGATTGGCAAAATTATAAATACTGATAAGCTATTGGATAATTAATTATTGTTTGTAAATATACTTCTGACTTTTAAAAACCAAGGAAATTCATGAATGAAAATATTAGAAAAAATACTTTTAGAGCTTTTATATTTAGAACATTTGGCGTGTTTTCGTTAGACTAATTTTTTTAGAACTTTTCTATTTAGAACAATTCGCATTTAGAAGTGTTTAATTAGAATACATTTTTACTAGACCCAATACAGTCACGTTAGTTTTTTTCTGTGAACGAAACTTATGCGAGTTTGGATACTGTGTAAGTAGGTGTTTCTGCAGAATGGTCTCTGCAAGCAGGATTTATGTTAGTAGGCTGTATGAGAATATATGTGCACTATTGGAATTGGTTGTATATGTATTCAACGAGTCCGGGTTAGGTCGTTTGCGAATCGAATTTCTGAAAATGAACCTAGCATCGTCTGTTTGTCTGTGAAGACGATTTCTCAAAAACTATTCGGTTGATTTACGCCAAAATTGGTACACAGACTCGTTAGGTCTTGACCTTCAATGAAATTGAATTCCAGACCCGCGGGCCGAATGGGGTCGCAAGGTCATTTTAAATAGCAAAAATAATATTGTCGATTCTGATACAGGATCATCAGTTGATAATTGATAACATTGGAATGCATTCCAGACCCATAAACCTCTGTGACCTGAGTTATGGTGCTCACATGCATTATGAATGGCAATTTTTTGCCGCCGATTCTGATGCAGGATCAAT
Source organism: Entomobrya nivalis (assembly GCA_034695485.1). Lineage (NCBI taxonomy): Eukaryota > Metazoa > Arthropoda > Collembola > Entomobryomorpha > Entomobryidae > Entomobrya > Entomobrya nivalis. The sequence goes on from JAQFZH010005537.1 coordinate 9,727, forward strand.
AGCTGATCACGATAGAATCTATTTCAGACCCCGTGATCCCCCGTAGCCCGAGTTATGGGGGTCATAAGGATACATGCATTTTTCAACAGCTGATTAAGTGCATACATATAGATACACACATACGTATGCATATGCACATAATTTCTTCGCAGCATCGGTTGTTACATCAGAACTGAAAATATTCTCGTGGCGATTGCATTTCACGTTCGTCTGCCTGTGAGCCTGCCTTTGAATGCTCTAATTCAAAAACCTATTGACCTGAAATTTGGTGTACAGGTACTCAGGAGAACTAGTAAGAAGCCTGTTGATTTTCAGCCTACTTGGTTTCGCCGGATTGTTGGGGTAGCTTAACACATGATTATGGGACCTTAGAGCAACTTAAGACATGCTTTGGGCACTTAAGACAACCTAAGACATTATTTAGGCTTCTTGGGGCATGTTAGGACTGATTAGTGCTTCTTAGGGCATGATTGGGCCACCTTAGAACATGATTGGGACACCTTAGAACATAATTGGGACCAGGGTTGGGGAGATTACTTGCCTTAGTGAAAAAGATTACAGATTACTGATTACAATTTCTTTCAAACTAAAACTTGATTACAGATTACAGATTACACAAAATGAATCTTAATATTTTGATTACAGATTACTTTCCATGAGTTAGAGTTTGATTACAAATTACAGATTACTTTC
>JAQFZH010005538.1:0-10419 GCA_034695485.1 Entomobrya nivalis
ATATATGATTGCAATGCTGTTTTTGTGAAACAAAATGAATGATGTTTGACGTGCGTGATGAGAAATGGCATGTGTTTTCTTACATTTGCGTTACTTTGGTTTGTGTTGTACAATGTACATTCAACCGATTGCTTTTTGTTGACGAAACATTTTTTTATAAATATATCGTGCAAAAACATGATAATGAATTTACGCATTTGTTTGAGGTGAATATTCATGACTCAGATTCAGAAAAGTAATGATAATGAAAGTACATGTACATATGTTGACTTATTATTATACCTATTATTTTCATAAATATTCATAAAAGACAAAATATTACATCCAACGAGCTTATAAATATCCATGTATTTGCCACATATGTGTGTGTACACTCGGGAACGAAATGATGTATTTACCATTACCATTCTTCATCCAAATACCTTATTCCAAACTCTATAAATAGTTCTTAGGTGGTCTGGTGTTCCCAAAGTTGAATTTATTAGTATCTTTCATAGATTGCAAAAATACTTTCTTGACAATTTCAAAACAACTTTCGCAATCATCTCTACCCTCTCTGAGATTTCTTTACGAATATTGCGTACCTACAACAAGAGCGGGATCTCATTAACAAGACAAAGGAATTAAATTTTCTTCTTGATCCTTGTGTATTCTCCTCTTCGTACTTTGCAAAAGGCTTAATTTTTGCAGAGTATTACGTTATAAGGATTATTATTAGTGGGAACAGGAAACTTTTTTGTCTGATGGAATATAAAAAAGAAATATACAGATGTAAGAATGTGTTCTGTTCTACCAGATAAAAACTCTTATTATAATCTTTCCTCCGTTTTTCTCATTCCCTTTCTCTTTCTGAGTGTACGGCATTCATCCAATCCCTATCAAATAATTTCAAGTCGTACATGTACACTTCGTCGGCTTGACTTATTTCTTTGTGGAGTCCTCTACTGTTCCCTTTTAGGTAGAAATAAAAATGTAGAACATGGTGGCGGAGGCAAAGAGGTAGTCAGGAAAGTGCAAAAGTGGCAAGGCTTTAGGCTCATGGATCTCATGAGAAAGGATATCTGTTTGTTGTTGGCATTTTGGCATGCATCACAAGGAAGAAAAAAAAAGAAGGGGACTAGACTCGACTCTAGCCCAAATGAAAAAGGAAGGAAGCAGCAGCAGAGACAAGAGAGAAGCGCAGTATTTTTTGCTCACTCGCGTAAAAATATTACAGTGTCTTCTATATATGCATTTAATTTCACATATATAAAGTCGACAGGCAAACCTCACACTACACACATTACATCACTCACAAGAAAACGGGTAAAATACGGAGAGGAGAGAGAAAGGAAGGAAGCAGAAGAAGTGCTCTTCAAGAGTATTATTGTTGTTTACAAAGAAAGAAGAAGAGATGATGCTCAATGGTAGAACAAAATTTACCAGTAGTGGTGGTAGTAGAGCTGTTGATGATTTTTTAGTTTGGGTTCGTGGTGGTGATTGTACTTTAATGTGATGATGATCATGCCGAGCACGATGATGTTGCTCTGAGTTTTTTTTGTCGCTGGCAGTTGTTTTTACCATCCACCATCACATCATCAGCAGCCCAGCGCTTTGTAAGTATTCTCAAGCTCTCATGTGCTCGTATTATGTTAATGTAACAACGATACTTGAAGCCATTACCTTATCCACCTACCTACCTGTATTTTTCTTTTTGGGCAAGTCGTCAACATCGTCATCAGGAAGGAAAAAAATTTAAAGAATACATTACATTACATACCTACATTTCAAGACTGTTTGCTCATTTTCGTTCCTCCAGCTCGCTCGTTTCAATCGTGTGACTGTTTGTTATGTTCTCTTTTGTTCGCATCACAAACTACGCAAGTTTGTTATTTAAATTAAGCAATACTTGAGATCTCAATGTCTTAACGTACACAACTAAAGGCAGAAAAGCTTTAGACTGGAACTGTTCGTTTCGTTGACAGGCATTCATAATGTGGGTTTTTTTTACCACGAATAGCAAACCAATTTTGCTCTAAAGTGATTTCTATTTAACTTTTCAAAACAAAAATATATACGAAAACTTTTTACATTTTAGGCATTGTTGTTCGACTAAACACGCTAGACAAGAGACGCATGAAAGAAAAAAACATAACATTTCCAAATAAGGCCTTGTTCAGTAATAATCATTATTCTGGCATCCCTGATGCGAACCAGTAGCTTACATACAAGGAGCCAAAATGGAAGACGACACTGACATAAAAATACGTATATAAGTTATATAATAACACCTTTACGTACTCCCAACCCTACACACTTTTCTTCCTACATTGTACAAATTACGCTTACTGATGGTGGTGATGTTTTCGTTACTACATACTTGAAATACGAAAATATCTCTCTCGAGTTGTGTTACGTACAAGTCTACAAGGTCTCCAGAACTGGCAAATTCCAGAGAACCAGCTGAAAGATCTCCTTATAGTTTTCTTCTCTTATCATGGCACATGCTGTAGTTCGAATAATAATTACTCTGTAGTGAATCCACACCATCCGTGTGCACCACCTCCACCATCAAGTCTGTTGATTCTGTCTATAAGATTCCATACCACCATTCTATCACCACTACCTAACCACCGCAGAACTGAACTCTACCTAAGTTGGCCATCGTTTTTGCTAGCTCTGCGTTGTTGAAACTTTTCCTTTCCTCAGCATTTACATCGCAACGTCGTCGTCGTCGGTTTTTTTTTATTCCAATAGATTGTTGTAGTAATCGCATGTGTATGTGTGCAAGGAAAGAGAGAATTGCAAGCCAAGAAACAGGAGCAGCTCAGTGTTTTTGTGTGTATGTGTGCAATACCGTTGTGGTATGGCCTGATGTGGTGGTGGTGACGTTACTCTCCTCTATTAGGCGGATAGTTAGATTTGGAGGGAGCATAGGAGGCGTAGAAGCAAAGTAAGTTGAGGTAGTATTAGCTGTTTTTTGGTGAATGATGCCTGCCTGCCTGCTGCTGAGTTGATGGTGGTGGTTCCAGTTCCAGCAGATTATTTTTTACGTCAAGTTCAGTAAGAGCAACAGAAAGGAAAAGGCAACACATCACACAAAAACGGCTCATGTTCTTCTCTTCTTCTCTGGAGTCAGTTAGTAAATAGAATATTAGCCCAGTAAAGTTTACTAGGTATATAAAATCCTGTGTGTGTGTGAGAGAGAGAGATGTGCTCCTACTACAACAAAATGAAATGAATACTTATTCCTTTGTAATAATAATAATACATAATACCTTTCGCTTCTCTACGTCTTAATATTCTTATTTTTGTGCGTCTTTTCTTCGTATATAAGCACGTCGTCGTGCAAGGGAGATTTACTTTTATGGCAAAAGGTTTTCTCTGCTACTCTTGGGACCTATCCTATTCTTTCTTTCCGTCTTGTAAATGCTCGTTTTGATGCTGGTTTGTGAAGTCTGGTGAAGAAGTTAGTTTGTGTGACTAGTTCACCTTCGTTTTACTCTCCCATTTCCAGCCAGTTCTACTAGTAGTTATTATTATTGCCAGTGTGCAAGTATATATTTTTTCTTCCAAAAGACGAGTAGTATTCATTTATGGGAAATTTACTGAGTGAATGTCTTTCTCAGCTCTTCCGTTTTTGTACTCCACACATCATCACGCACAAGTAGTCAGAATTATCAGTGAAAGAAACAATGAGACTACTCTTCCATTGAAAGGCTTAGAATGTACAGTTTCATCAAAATTATCATTGTCCCCATCAGGAAGGAATCCGTTTTCCTGGAAAGCCCTGTCGAACTCTGATGGAAAGAGAAAAGTAGCAAACTGAAACTTTTCCTCGTGCAGCGATCTGTCTTCATATACTATATTACCTTGTGTGTTTGTGCACATTGTTTTCCAGATTCTGGATATACACACGTCACTTCATCCGATCAGACTGTGACTGAGTCTTCTAGTGTTCTGTGGGTGATGAAAGTTGATCCTTTCCTTGAATCAAATGCATCATTCTCAATTCTCATTGTCAGTAAAACAAGTGTGTCTACGAATGTACATACATACATGGATAACGTGAACTGAAGAAGGCTTTTTGGCTGTTGTGTGTTGTGTTGTATTGTAATATGTATGCACCGACCGATACACTTTATTAACTTTCTTTGATGGAGAGAAGATTGTTATGATTTGAGCACACAAAAGTATCAGTCAAGTGAAAGTAGCACATCACCAGTAGATCACAATAAGATTACATGTATCCAGTTTCAACTAATATGATTTCCTAGCAAACTCGAAGAAAGATCAAGTACATCATTAGGTTGTATGGGATGGTAGCCTGAAGTCATGTGCTTTTAGTTGGTTTAGTGGTTGTGAAATTGAATCGAGTTTTAGTAGGGAATCATTCAATGTAACAATATCCCACACCACGACCTTTGTCTAAAAATAAATTTTGTTTACATATAATCCTGAGTTGTCTCAAGTTGTTTTCAGTATAAAAAAGTCAACGTGAATAGACTAAAATAAAAATACGTAGAAATATGATACTGAGCGTGTGACGATTTTGCTGAGGATATGAAAAGGTTCCTGGAAGCTTAGTTTTCTGTTTTTCAATATCTTTGTTCGAGGAATATACGTATATAGCAAACGTTTAAGTACCATGTTATCAGGGTTATGTATCTCTTTTTGAAATCATCGAGATTTGCAACGATTAATGTTAAAATATAGTGTAAATGAAAATATTTAGTTTTCTTGTGATTCTGTTTACAGGGCTGGTTTTGTTTATAGTTTGTGTTCTATAAATACACTTTTGCAAGGCAGCGCAGGAATGTGTGGGAGTCGCTTCATTCATGAAAAAAGTTTAATCTCTCCGTCTTAAAAGGCAAGCACTATATTTGCCAATTTATTTGCTCGTGGTCAGATTTGCTTCAAATCCAAGAGTGAGACGTGTCGTCGCACACATATATATGTACGTATGCATGCTGACGTTATTAGTAATTTAAAAAAGGCATATGCACATTTTTGGTGGACATCAAAAAATATTAGCCGAGTGGCATTGTGTAGTGTAACCGTTATCACTTAATTAATCACTTCGATTAACACATTCGCTGCGAGAATGGAAAAAATATCTAATTGAATTAACACTTTGTGTTATAATTTACTGTGTTCTGATATTGTCTAAAATATGTGGTAATGAAGAGTATAAACAATTAAGCCCAAGGATAGTTCATGAGCTGTCCAAGCAATTAGTATCGAACCACCTGCTGAAATCATTGAGATGACTTGGAAAAGATTTTATAACAACCATTTTATCTCATTTTCCTTGCTGGATACATCGTTTTGATAATGATCTCTTGTGTAAAAGAAAGAAGTGAAAGGTTTCCTGGTGGTAGCTGATTTTCTCAAGTGCTTCAGAAAGTGATACCAACTGTGCAAAAACAGAAATTTGTATTGTTTGCATGTTTGTAACAGACTGTCTAACTAGAAAATCTACAATGGGGTGAACAACTGTTCTCTCTTGTATTTTTGTGTATTCTTAGGACATTGTAAAAAAATTAAATGAGGCTCAATAGGGGGCTCGTTATACTCCCAACTTGACGACGCAATGTCGATGACAGATGTAAGACTGAGTAGTGGTAGCACTGGTGAATTAACCAGTGAAGGTCATGGTGGCGGAGGTGGCAGTACGGGGCAGACAATTGGACCCCATAAGCTTCCGAGAACGCTCAGTACGTCGGTTTTGCGGATTAAGCACAGGAGCTCATTCTGGGAAAAGTTTGGTGCTGATGAGGCTGTGCTTAGGAAGGAAGTGTAAGAAAATGGAGAAACTTACGATAATTTTTTTTGTTCATTTCAAAAAAAATATAGAACAAAAAAATCCTTACAAGCATGCTGAACTTTTAATGCTAAAATATTGTATGCAATGTCACGTTTTCTCATGAGCTGAAATCTAAACGGTGTATTTTTTGTTTTTTTCTTAATGATTACAGACATGGGGACGACCTTATTGTTACCCCATTCGCGCAAATCCTGGCTAGTTTACGCAGCGTCCGGAACAACTATATCACGCTTACTAATGTACCAACACACAGGTAAGAGAAATTTTAGTACAAATTGATACTAATATGTTTTTCGGGTACTTTCTCCGTTTACACAAGTAAAATGCAATGTGTACACAGTACTTATACAACAGTACATATAAAACTTGTCATTCCCAAATTGATTCATTGCTTGCCCTGTGGAGTACTCAACTTTTTTTCCCATGAAGAATACAATAACTTTGTAATCTAATTTTGGTTATTGTAACTTTTTTCATTCTTTCTTACTTAACTGCTTTCCCGATTTCTCTGTGTTATGTAGATCGAGGAGGTCCTCAAGCTCTGCTGGTGGACCAAGCCCTCAGCCAAAACATGCCATTGGTGGTAAGAAACTCACACTTTTTTCTTTCGCTACATCATTATTTTTATCAGCATTTATAGTTTATGTACATATACTACTTACATGCATACAATGTTGCAATTTAGTTTTTCTTTCATTTTTGTTTGTTAGTCACGTCAGTGGTACAAGGTGGAGTTTATTCAGTTGGGACATTTTGTTTAAAAAATAATAATGCTACATAAACTCGAGCGTATTTTCTCATCTGTGTATATTTTTCCCAGCAACTTTTTTTATATGCTTTTCCCTGTTTTCTCTAATTTAGATGATAACTATACTAAGTTGGCGCTGGAGACTTTGGACGAGTTGGATTGGTGTTTGGACCAGCTTGAAACAATTCAAACGCACAGAAGTGTTTCTGATATGGCTACATCTAAGGTAAGTTGTTCGACGATTTTTTTAATAGCTAAAAATATACTATGTTATATCGCATAATTCCGGCTGCATTTAGCAGCCAGAACCACTCAAAAAATCATCTTATTCGTCACAAGCCGCTATTCCTTCATTACCCGTAACAAATTATTTATCCAACATCCGCTCTAGTCTCAAATAAAAGTTCGAAGATCATTTCCTTAGTATAGTCCAGGGAGTTCGCCAAATTACTTTTCTATATTACCACCAACCATGCCATACTATACATTTAGTTTGCTATACATTTCTGGTAAACTGGCACGTGTACAGATGGTCTTTTTCGTGTGAAAAGGGGGAAGAAGCTGAAGTGAACTAAAAATATCCATGTTTCTAATCTACAGCAGAATGATGAGAATACTGGAATATGTAGAAGGAAGTTGTTTAATTAACCTGTGGAATTAACCCCATGTTGATGATATTTACATCAACACAATAATCATTTCATTTTGTGTACACGCGTAGGATGTTGGATAAGAAAACATTGCTCTCAAACTTGTTTCAAGTCAAACGGTGTTTCATTTTCTTAACAGTATAATAATATACGTGTCTACTATTATGTCCACTAGATCAACATTTTAATTATCTTTTCTTCCTCCATAATCTCCGCTTGTTTTTCTTCGCCTTGTTCAACTTTTATGTGTGATTTATTGGACACGACTAGTTGCACATTTATTTTATCAAATAGTTTTATCTCGTAGATGTTCCGTATTTTTTCCGTAAATCAATTTTCGTTCGATACTGAAGCCTTTTAAATTGCATGGAGAGTTTTTATAGCAGTTTTTTCCATTAAACACACTCGAGAAACATTTTCAATTTTATAGGCAAATCCTCTGAAAGCAATTTCCAAACGTAAATCACTTATCTCTTTCCTAGCCAAGCCAATTGAGCTATCCAACGTCAATAAAATGGTTCCCCTGAAAGAATGAAAAAAAACACGCGCCTTATATTCCAGTTTTTGCAATAAGTAAAACAGCAAAATGATACCATGTTATTCTGGATCATGTAATTTTACATGTATTATTTGTATGTGCGCAATAGAAGCATTTTCCTATTCAAAATATTCCACAGCGAAATAAAAAACTCATTTTACTATCTCATTGATTTGCGTTTCACGTGGTTGTAGTGTTGAGATTCATTTTTATTCTTTAACGTTTTCTACCTTTTTGACTATCATATTGCAATTTATTTTTATATTCGTGGCCATTTGTATTACCATATATGTGAAAAATAAAAGTACCAAAAAAACAACAAATACGTAACATTCATCCACATACATATTGCATCAGCAGCAAGTTTTTTGCATACATAATTTATTATTACATGATGTACATACATAATGCGTATATGTTGCTTTCTCTTTTTTTCCAAGCAAAACCAAAATATAAAATTTATTTGGCTTATTGCGTCAACATCCAAGAGCAAAACAGCACGGGGCGCATGTTCATGAAAAAAATTGTGTATGGGTTGATAATACAATGTTTTAATACAGATAAGGGCATTTACCCGTCCTCCATTTGTATAGTTGTTATCATTTTCTGGATTTGTACTGTTTGTATGTCGCACATATGTAATATATACAACTGACGTACGTACAACAAAACAAGTTTGAAATCATGAAATAGCTCAAAAAGGTAGTGACTACCAACATAACAGAAAACAATAGGGCGGCATTATTGTAGACAAACAGTAGGAGAACAAGCACGTGTACATGTACAGACATGTATGTATAGTGGCAGAATCACTGTACGACCAACATCATCAATCAAAGTGCTGTCACTGCGTATTCATCATTTTTATGGTCTCTCTTTAATTATTTGTTATCTAATTAGAAGAAAATTTGACTCTTTAATGCTCAATAAGACATAAAATGTAAGCAATGCCAAATGAATCTTCTCTGACCATCGCGGCGACTTGGTCATAGTGAAGTAGTAGTTTGGGGGTTAGACCAGCCATACTGTAAGTCGATCCCTAGGAACCTGTCGTAAGGGATATTTAGGGTAAAGTTTACAAGTATAAGCAAGCGCCTTCATCAAAAAAGAAAAAAAATCATTGAGATATAATTTGTAAAGATTGCAGCTTTTGCTGTGGCCGTGCGATTTGCAATGGATGCGGATTGAACTTTTTATATTTTATTGGGCAAATTATTACAAAACTGATTTAAATAGCATCTGTTTAAAAATTGTTGTTTTCATTTACAGAACCAGAAATTGTACTTTATCAAGCATTACACGGGAGGAGACTGAAGTCTTCAATCTCCTACCGTGGATTTTTACATGTTGAAGTGCCTCTATAAATACATACAAATTCCTTGTTATAATCATAAAATTTTCTACTTCCTAGAAGGAAAAAGCTTTCGTTTTCAGGATATTTTAAACGAATTGTTATTTTCTCTATTTCATTTGTGCTGTGATTTAATCGTGTTGAGCCACTGCTTTGAATATTGAGAGATTCTAATTAAATATAAAAAATCTCGAATCTCGAAGCTATAAAATTTCGTATTGATGTCGTTGATTATATCTTACATTTACTTGCGATCAATTAAAAATATTTCTCTATTATCAATTTTTGTACTAAATGGAGCTTCTCCATGCAAGTCAGTCAATGAAATAAAAGTTCTTTAAGCTATAGGGAGGATAGACTCAGACTAATATATATGCAGTCATATTATGACATTTTATTACGTACAATACTTGAAAAACTCCTTTTTCAGTAGCTTGTCTTTTCAAGTATTTTTTTGTCAAAGTAACTTCTGTTTGCTTACCCGCCTGGATATAGATGCAGAACTTCTGATGGCTTACTCTAACTATTCGTTTTACTGTATTGTAATCAAACTTGAAAGTTAGTGTACTAGCAAACCATGAGGATGGATGACATGATTACCAGTTTTGTGACTGTTGTTCGTGACGCCAGTGACCATTTAGGAATTTTATTAGCGATCACTGTCACTCATTTTTTGTGATGGTTGCTAAAAATACGTTTTATACTGCTTTGCGTTCCGCTTCGTCGTTGTGTCCATTATTGCATGTTGGCAGGCAGACATGATAGATAACTTCATGCATAATGGATTACAATTTCGTGTAGGTACAAATATGTATTATACACGTTTCTACGCGTAAAAACTGGGCAATACTTAAGTGAAAATATAACTTCAGCGTATAGAAAGTGAGAGTTACATACATACGTAATGTATATTATGTATGTATATATGTTAGCTTTGCATGTAACCAAGCTAATTTCATGACACTACCACCAATGAGGACTGGTTCCAGAAGTAGCAAACATAGCAACGTACATTCATGGGGTAAAAAATTAGACGTATTTGGTGACGATGGTTCCATGAATAAATCTGCTACTAAATTATAGCTTTATTCAACATGCCAATCAAAAGAAGTTCATCCAAGCAATGACCAATTGTGATTACATTTTGCTTTTTTCTCTAGTCAGAGCAGTATTTTTCTGTAATAAGAATATTTATTAAAGAAACTCAACAACATCAGTATCGATATGTAGTTTTGTTGTGTAATATATCAACTTTCGAACCTTTTCCCCTTCAGCGGATACAAATAGATAGATACACAATACACATGCTTACGTATATAATATATA
>JAQFZH010005539.1:0-10418 GCA_034695485.1 Entomobrya nivalis
TTTTTTTAGTTGAAACGAAAAGCAAGGTGAACAACGAAAATCTCAACCAAGACTCTCAAGACAAACGTACGGATGCAGCAAGTGCGGTGAAGATAGACCATCACTATCAGATAAACTTCGAACAATTGCTCCTCCGACGACGGATAGTGAAGATGATGTGATGGCTGTGGTGGCTGCTGCTGCTTGAGTCGACGACGGCGATGTCGACAAGATGGTGGATGCCATGAATCCTGTCACTGTTCTAGAAGAACAAGGTGACGTGGAAGCACCGACAATATTAACTACAGATCCTGTACTCTTCTTAGCGCTGCTGTTAATGTTACTGTGGTCGCTGTTAGTGTTCACATTATTATTATTGTAAGTTGACGTGGATGATGATGAGGATAAACTGTCCACAGACGAGTGTGCAGAATCCACTTGGAAGAGAAATGCGGGAGGAAAGTCAGGTGCAGTAGAGGAGGATGGGATTGAGGTGGCTGTCGATACTTGATTGGGTCCCCTCATTTCTATCACTCCGCCTATTGTTCTACTCTTTTCGTTGGAAGACGTGGATGATGACGAAGTTTCCTTCGTTGTTATTTCTAACGAAACATGAAATCATCATCATGATTGTGTGTATTGTGTAATATATAAATATCCGTAGTCAGTTAAAGTTAATTTTTTTTATTTAACATTGGCAGGATTGGTGGAAAAAACTTTTTTGATTCTTCAAGAATAACAATACTGTTTGTTCTACTTTTTTTATGAACCAAAAAAATGAGTAGGGAGGATTCTCAGAAATTAATTGTTCAAAAAAGTTACGTTTCTCTTTTTAAACTTTTTTTTTCATATGACAGCAATTAGGGTTCTAACTTGACTGTCATTAGAAACAAGAAAATATATGAAACAACTTTTTTGCATTGAAAAAAAAATACCAAAATAATTTGTTTTTTGTTTAAAGAAAATAACGATCTATAACTTTTGTCAAATGGGTAATGCAAAAGGAACTATAATATTTAACCTGCTATCAAACCTATTATTTTTCAATCTCCTAAACAAATGCATGCATATGTCTATAAACTTGTCTGACTATAAGTTTTTTTTATAAAATCGATAAAAAAACCTTATTTTATTTTTCTCACCGGCAACGTCAGAACCAGGTAGCTGAGTTAAAGAAGACGATTTGTTTTCTGTCGACAACACATCAAATTTATCATGATGACCACTACTAGCCAACTTAATATTTTGATGTTGACGATTGTCACCGCTGCTACTACAGTCTATTAAAGTTGGTTTATTCGGATTATGATATTTTTTACAAGATGAACAGTCTTTTTTACTCCCTTCAACACAAAATTCGGTACAATGATGAATAGATTTATTTGTGGGATCACAAGAACAACAATGGATCATGGGTGACTGTGACGATGATGATGATGACGGGAATATTACTAAGCTCGGCAAAGTTTTAGATGAGAACTCCTCCGTTGTCGTCGTACTACATGAGTTGTTACTTTGTGGAGCCTCTCTACTTTTTTCGTCTTCTCCTTCAACGGTCGATGCACTTACTAGACAAAAAGTAGGTAAAGGTAAAACTTTCTCCTCTTGGCTGACTTTTACTTTTTCTTCTTCCCTACCCGCTGTTTTCGTTGTCACATGTTTGTCTTGGTGAGTTTCTCCCAAAGTATTTTCAGCTAAAGTGGGATTTTGTTGGAAAGATTTATTATCATGAGTGGGGTAACAACAACAATGGGTGTGGTGGGAATCCGCTGTAGGAGAAATGCAATGCTCATTAGCGGATACCAAGGAATTTTTATTGTTCACGGAGCACGAGCTCTCTGAATTGTTGCTTTGCAAATTTCCCGTTCCTTTACAGCTATTCGATAGATCATCGTCCTCGCCACCGACGTCGGTGGTGGCGACGTCGACGTTGTCGTCGTCACTTGGCACTTGGTTGTTAAAATGTAAAGAATCTATAGCTTGTTCAACTACTTGTTCTTCTTTCACGTGAAATTGTACTCTGTTCTTTCTACTAAGCTCTCCTTCCTCTCCTGAAGAAATAGAGGGATTATAACAATCAATCTTCTCCAGCACCACCACTGAGGAGTCCTCCTGCTTTTCACCTTTCTTTTGGTGTTGCTTTTGATGTCGATTCTACTTGATACATATATAATCAACACCAAAAGAGGAAAAAAAGAGTTACGATGTTACTCGAAAAATAAAAGTCAGATGGAAAAATTACGAGGAAACTCATTTTGTCTCATTTGTGTTTTGACTTAATCAAGACAGAAACCAAATAAACTTTATGTTCTGTTGATCTTATTACTTCTTTTTTTTCAACTGCTTTTTGCAAAGAAAGGAGAAAGTATAAAGTATTTATTACGAGGGAAAAAGTTAACTTTTTCATCATCTATACATAAGTCATCTTTTTTGGAAATGTTATCCAAAATGGTGAATGCATGAAACCTTTGAAAACAAAATTATTTCACTGTGCCATGCACCAAGTCTTTCACCAAGGACATTGTGCAAAAAATATTTGCACAAAAGACCACCATAAAGCTATACGGATACGGATATGTATACCACATGTACAAGTCAAAGAAAAAAATAAAAGTATAAAAAAATATATATAAAGCGAGTGCGTGAAATTACTTTTTATTATGGTAACATTTCAAGTCGTGATACCAGTATAAAAATGCAAACAGAGCGACCCGATGTGTGGCCCTGTTCCTTCATCCAGCTCTCCATTTAAATTACCACCCTATTATACATACTACAAATGTTCTCTGATGCAAAAAGATCAATATAAAAAGCATTGTGTAACATAATAAATGACTCTCCTCGATACCATGTACAATAACTAGTTTAAATGGTAACCGTTCCGATCCCTAAAAGATTTTGATTTTATTTTCACAGTGCCATACAAACATGTACCATGATGATGATCATGATGATGATGATAAATATCAAATTAGCGGCTTCTATGCTTTCTACTCATTGCTTTTGTCAGCAGCTTCCTTAGAAACTTTCTCTCGATACGGTGTCGGAATGCTTTATGGACCTTAGCCTGCTGGACTGATACATGAGTTTTAGTTTGGTGTGTAGACTTCTCTCTTTCCAGATAGTAATTCCATGCATTTTATAACATTTTAGTTAGATGTGACTCATGAATAATGTGTTCATGCTGGATGTACATGTACCTAAATATATATGTATGTAGTGTGAATTGTAAATAACATTAAAAGGAGAAAACCAGATTTCTCCTTTTGCCCTTTTCTCAGAAAAAGGGAAATAGTATGTTTTGTCTTCTTCTATTCTCTCTATTCTCCTTCTCTGAGTGAAGTGAAGGTCATCCGTCAAGCCTGTCTCTTGTAATCTTTGCAATTAATCGAATGAAATGTCCTTCCTATGTAATGCCGTTCCATTTTTTTCTACTTCTCTCCATAATAATATTAATGATTAACATCAAGTACTACGAAATAAAAACACTTGCCATTTTTTTTGAAGTCAGGTTTATAATAGAGGACACATTATGTACATGACATACATAAACACACTAATATAACAGATTGCAATTATGTGAGTACATAAATACATATAACACATCGATATTGTTCACTCCTTGTGTGAGTTTGTGTGAAATTCATTATTCAAAAACCTTGTACTCTTTTTTTTTACATATCCTTGATTTCTGGTTACTCATTTCACAGGTCCATACAAATGAGATGTGACGCTTCAGGTACTATATTATGTGCATACTTTGTCCAAATTAACTTTATTTCCACAAATTACATACTAAACGACTTGAATTCGCATACCAAAAATCTATTATCCAGCTTTGTAGGCTATGTTAATGACATTTTAGAAAACTCCATTTTGAAGGGGAAAATTGTAATATAAATAGACAACGTGTGTGCACGAGCAAGGGTACATCGTTAATTAGCAAACGCATCATACTATTTTGAGCGGGGAGAAATATGAAATGGTATTTAAAATGAGAAAACAAGATGAAATTACTCTTCCCACACAGTAATACCTGCATATTTTAATTATTCCAACATCAAAAACTTTCGAATCCCACAATGCCCCAAGGTAGTCATGAAATATGTATTTGTATTGCAAATGAGAAGCTGGGTGAACGCAACGGTAGAATGAATAGCAATTAAGTGTACAGTAGTTAATAAAAAAATTACTTTCCGTTGACGTCGGTTCAAAAACAAGATGAGAAAGAGAAAAGCTTGAGTATTATTTGAAAATTAAACATAAACATTTTCACAACGTGTGGGAGAATGTATTTAAGTTAGTTAGTTTTTTTAGAGATCTCAAAATGATCAAGATAATTTTGTGTAGGTTTTAAACTTTAAATAACGGCAGTGATAATTGTGATACCGTATAGTGATGGGTAGTAAAAAAAATAAGGATCAAAGGCGGATATAAGCCTGTAATTATTTTCCACTAAAAGTATGCCAGCGTGTTTTTTAACTGCAGTACAAATCATGCTCATGTAACTCTTTTAATCTGTTTTTCAAAACAACTAGTATTTAAAACCGAACAATGATGTAAAAAAAGAATGAACAAAGAAGGATATGGGTATTTAAGTCATTTCAGATTTTTACTGCGATGGCGATGATGATGGAGGAGTGATACTACTGCTTTTTGTGCGAAAATAATTCTTTTTCAATTGCAGTCAAACCAATTTTCGAGATGAGAGTTGTTGAAAAAAAATGTGCTTGCTCAGCGAAATATTATACTGACTGACTGGCTGACTGACTATATGCTGGCTGAGGGGTTTGGGAAATTTCACAAGGAAATTGGATCTTTTAGAAAGCGAGGGATGCAAAAAAGACAATTGGCAATCAAAAGGCAATAAAAACGATGTAAAGTACGAGGATTCAGAAAGACTTAGCAACTACTTATTAAAACTACCTAAATATATACACACTTTTGCAATGTTGTGTGGTAGGACCGCTGTGCAATTCAATCCTTGTTCATTTTTATTGCTTATTTATTACTCTCTCCAAAGGGCTAACTTTATTTAGTTACTGTAAAATTGCATATTTAGTATTTTTTAACACTTGGGTAACTTGGTTAAGTTTATTGAACTATTGCATATATAAAAAACGAGGACAGACTTAGTAACGATTAGAAGTAACCACTGTTATTTTACTGATTCCACTTGCTCGTCCCTTGTAACTTGCAATAACTAACTGTCAATCTCAAAGTCTTCAAGAGAATATTGCAATGTTCTCCTCTGTAACAATTCTTTTTTACAAGGAGCAAAGTATTTAACTGGGCTGTGCTTTTGATGAAAGTTACAACATCACACATCAGCGTGATTTTACACTATAATTGATAAATGAATACGCACACTGACTCGCCATTCAATTATAGAGTTAGAAGTAGCCAGGCAGAGAAAAAATAAATGGCAAAATTTTAAGTGGAATGTATGAACACCGATTTTATGGACTGCATAACTATTTTACACTCTTGCAAATTTCACCTGTCGTAACATAATTGACTAGAATTTAGGTTAACTCACCTGTGAATTCATTTTATGAAATATTGCCATTTAATTTATTCACCACCCCCTTTTTAAGTACTTCGGCCAAATGGAATCTTTATGATAATATTTATTGCCTGGTCCATGTTGTTGGTATGATGTAAATTGAATTTGATAAATAGGCGCAAGCAAGGTACTGAATGAATGAGCATTTCAAATTGTACGTCAAAAGACTTACAATAGGAGACTTAAGAACACCTAGCAATACAATACAATGCCAAGCTTACATATTTCTAAAAGATGCTCAATTGTCTCAAATATTTGTTGGGAATCTTCTCCCCCTTTTCTTATAGTTCTCAAGTAAAGTACTATTATTGCTGGTTTTCTCAAGTAATTCTTTCACATGCCATTGAATGGATGCTTCTCAGATTTCCTTTTTTCCATAACTTTTGACATTTTCAGTCACTTTCAAAAAAATAATGCATGTCCATCTGTATTCGCTACTTGTTCTTTCTCTCAAACACATTTTCTTCTTCCAAACTATTTTCAAGTAGTAAAAGCTTATTTTATTCTTAGCGTTCTTCGCATCAATCTACAAAGTTGGAAGAAGCCATCATAAATAAAAGAAGAAGAAGGAGAAAAATATGAGCATACATTTGAAATACGAACGTCATGTCTTTTTCTGTCATTTTTTTCTGTGGTGAAAATTCCTTTTTTGTCTGGATGCATATATGTACCTAGGTGTCATTCCATTCCATATTCAGTAACTTATGTTTTTGACAAGTGCAAAGAATAAAAAAAATACTCTGCTAAAAACATTCCATCCAATAAAAAGCAAGAACGACAGAAGATAGATAGAAATTCTTCTGCCAAAGCCATTTGCTTAAATTGAAAATGTTACATATTTTCTGGAGCCAGATTTGAACAAATGACTTCAAGTAATATAAGCTAGCAGTTATAGAACGGTTTAAAGTTCAAGGTCGCTAGTGATTTAGACACTAGAAGTTTTTCCCAAGTATTGGACAACAAAGTGGCAAAAATTAATTTCTTAAGTACCATGTTTCAGTAGCAGATATATTTTTTATTTTAACTTCGTAATAAGTCATGTAAGCATGTAATGTTTTGATGTTTTTAAGCAACATCATAAACCAACCAAGAACTACATAAGTACATAGGTATGTAAATATTTAATCAGAGTTGTCTTAGAAGTCTTTTAAAAGTTATCTCATGCGCAGGAATGAGATTAACATTTATCTATACTGTAAAAGTACAGTGTTTCTTTAGTGTTCCAATTCATCTTGGTGACAGGCTGACACTCCATTGGGATCCAAATTTTCTAGCACTTTATAAATGTATGCACATTTTTTTTCGGGTTTTTTTAATCTAGAAAATTCAATGTCAGTCTACTACAGTGACGGGAGCAAGAGTTACTTCTATTAGAAAAGTAAACTTTAATTTTAGTACATAAAATACATATACTATCGCCACAACTTCAAACGATGATTTTTATATTACCACCAGCCCAGTGTGATAAGAATTGCATAAAGCATCAAAACTCACGATACTATAATACTCAGTGTCAGTATATTATTTACATAAAATTATTTCGGTAGAAGAGATTTCTTGGGATTAAAAACCGCAACATTTAGGATCCTTCAAAGGAAATGTACGGCTACTTTGTTAGATTCTTGGTAACATTTGACATGGAACTGTTATAAGATAAAATTAACCTGAACGGTATTTGCTCGGTTTATATAAGTAATAAAACCAAAAACACTTCAGCCCACACAGCTTAACAAATAAATTGGAAAGGAAAAGCAGCTTTTCATATAATTTTATATTTAAATTGTTCTGCTATGATGATAAGTAGTATTTGTGTTACGTTCCATTCTATGCTACTGGTCTGGTTTAATGATAATATTGTACGTCCTACGCAACGTCCGCGTCTCTTTTCCCTTCTCATGCAAGATAAGTAGTAGAGAGTCTTCTCAACTCAAACCTCAACCAGCGGAAGCGAAGCGAAAAGAGGATCTAAAACTTGAGTGAGAGAAAACACTATCGTCATGAAGATATAATGACTCTTGTGAAAATTATTATAGCTATGTGACTTTTTTTATTATGCAGCTACGTAACCCAATAATAAAATATACTCTCTGCTCGTTCAAAAAATGATATATAAAATGAATGATTTGATTACATATTACACGGAGCATTGTATATATATCGCCGGGTGCCGGGTTTCCTTTCATTTTCCAAGCTTACTTCCCACGAACAACTAATACTGCCAATTTTCACGACCAACACTAGTGAAAGTTGTTAGAATACCATGAACCGAAGATATTGACTGTGTAGTAATTTAAGTGAACATTTAAAAAATATATAACCACCATTCCACCACGGATGAGCAAGAACACTTCCTTCTCTCGTTCAGGTTAATGTCACAAGAGACAATTTAGTCAACGACGACATGGTCCTTGCAGACTGCATGTAAGAATATCTTTTGTGTTTCGTAACGTTACGATGCGATACAACCTCTACTTTTTTTGAAAACATTAACATTTATGAGCTGCATTGCCATGCAATCCCAAACCAGGTAACCTGGATACTAATCATGATAAGGAGTTGTTCGCTTTTTCTCCTAAAGTTCCGTTTATTCCATTCTCCAACCTAACATCAGACATACATATATCCTTTTCGGTTTTCGTATTCCCCAAGTTCCCAGGAGAAAGTTCTCAGTATCTTTATGTGAATCAAACCAAGTAACGAGAACCATAACGGTGGTATGCTGCTTCTCCAAAATCAGGTATACACATAAATAACAAGACAGAGACTTATAACAGTCAGGGCTACATACTAAAAGAGCGGGGTCTTCCTGAAGAATAAAAAATATAGTTCCTCTGACAAAAACTGGCTTACTTTCTCTTCGTTTTTTTCAGGAAAAGGAGGAAGGGAAAGCAATTATGCTAATTTTTATATGCTCTCCTTTTTTAAGCATATACCTTCTTTGTTATCATCATCATCACCATCATCATACTCTGCTAGCTTGACAATGGTAAAAAGATACCGATGCATAATACGTCATGCAAAAGAGGAAGTAAATAAGACCGAGACCGCGGTCGGTAGTTAGTTTGAGAAAAAAAGCCGTGAATGTCATTATTGCAGAATATTGGGACACATGAGACAAAGACCTAGTCAAAAGCAATGACGATCAAGGACATGTTTGTGTAGATTGTATATTTTTGTATTAGGTATTACACAATATCTTGTTGTGCTTTCCGTTTTCTGCTGCGAAGTAGCTCGTGTAAGGAATTGTGATATTGTAAATAGATGATATCCCTGACGTAATAGTGTAAGAACGCATATTATTACCACTTCTCTTGAATATCAATGAATATGTATGTATATAAAGCTCATAGCAACTCTACTTTCTCCTTCTTTTTAAGAAATAATACCTGACAACGTAAGACTCATAATAAATTAGACACAAAAAAATGATGCGCAAATTTTCACTGTATACAAGCAAACTGAAAAAGATTTTGACTGTGATATGTGCACTGACATGGCTTCAAATTCGCAATTTTTATGTCTTCAGCGAACTAACATTATAGACAAGAAAATGGGATTACAATTGTTTAGAGAAAAAAGATCTATATCAATAGCAATGACAACTATTATAGAACACATACATGTATATATTTGTGCTGGAGTGCCGACAGTGACTTTCACTAACGACCAAAGTCACTCACAGTTGAACAATTTTTGTTAGTACGCTCAGTTCATATGTATAACGGAAGTCAAGAAAAAAGGTCTCACGTTTCAATTATACAACATACAACACGTAGTATAAATGAGACTTTATTTTGGAAAACAATTTACATTTACTTTCTTAGAAAAAAATAAATGTTAAGCCTAAAAAACAATTTTACTCTACTTATTTTTATAAGAAAAAAATATACTTGAAGTAGAAGCAGTGTGGAATAATACGATTACACAATAATACACCGTATGAATTACTAATGACCCGAAAACGAAAAAAGAGACTCAATTTGGCACGCTGGCTGGCACACGAACCTGGAACACGAAATATGGAAACCTTCCAGTGCTCAGCACAAATCAACTAAAAAAATGTACCAAGGACAATGCCATGGCATCATTGCAACATCCTACTAAAAAGTAATGAACTGACAACGTGTTACGGCGTATGTATAAGTCACGAACATATCCCATTCCTTTTGAAGAACTAAATGTTATGATCATCAAGTCGGATATATACATACCTATATTGGTATACCTCTACTATATTTACATTTCTAACCAATTATATGAATCTACATATATGGACATTAATCAATTTGAGAAAAGTGACACGTCACTATACCAACTATCAACCAGCATACATGCTCCGAATGCATAATTGTTTTAAAAACAATCAACGTGCTGCTGCCTTCAACCACAAAATATATAGAGGTTTGATCATGATTAGATCATGTCAAAGAAAAAAAAAGTGATGAGTGAAAAACGACTATAAAGACGTGAAAAATTCATCATAATGGCTTCAACAGCGTTGCGCTATCATAAACGTTGTCACTATAATAGTTTCTTCAACAATTTAAGAACACGTATAAAAAATTGTACAAGGTGTCACCTTTTACTTTTTCCATAACAGCCAAAAGGAATGCCAGAGGCTGGAAAATATAACGGTGTCACTGTGGCATAGTGACAACAAAGACGAACTTTCTTTTACGTAAAAACTAACCATGTTTTTTAATAAATCAATACAAAGTTAGAAAATAAGCGGGGCATTAAACTAGTAAAATATTAAAAGTGTGTAACGTAAGTAAATATAATTATATAAAGTCTCTCTAACTGTGTTATAAACTCATTTTTGACCTTGTTACCGACAGCGATCGTTATACACACAAGATATACTACCTTAGTT
>JAQFZH010005540.1:0-10417 GCA_034695485.1 Entomobrya nivalis
CGCAATATGCAGATTCCTCAATGGTATCTCAGGCTATCATAGTCTGAGATATCTGCCCCAAAATACATACATACATAACACTAGTATTAACGTATATAGAAGATACAATGAAGGGTTCTAGCATTGTTTCCTATTTTTAAAAACTTTGAATTACAATTTTTAGGATGAACACTTTTTGTATAAAATTATCTTTAATATTTGTAGCCATGACAAATTACAAATCATTAACATTTTTGAGAACGACGAGTGTTTAACGAGATCATTTTTCAAGTGCCATAATTTAACTAATTATTTTTTAATAAAATTATTTACTTCAATACTTAATGATATTTTTAACAAGGACGTCGAACATATATTCGAGCATTACTCAATAACAAATATAAAAGCTATGCTTAATATGGTACCAATGAAAAAAATTAAGAAGAACAACAATCCAAGACTTTTTCTCTAATTTCTAGTTGCAAACCAACCAAATATTTGACAATTTTGTGTTAAACGTAAACCAGTACCTAAATTGTTATTTTTTCAAATCCGTTTAACAAGCCACTCATGAACATACCAATATTCCCCCATTTGCTGAATAATGTTTTCATCATCGTCAATAAAAATTGTTTGATCGGTTACTAGATCACACAAGATTTCCCCTAATTTAGTTTTGCATTCATCTCCACAAGATTCTTTTTCCATGTGAACCATCATTTTCGACAAAACTTCGCACATATCAAGTTTCTTCAAATCCGCAGCCAAGCACAATGAACACTGCCCCTTTTTATTTTTCACAGATAAATCACAACCAAGTCTTATTAGTGGAATAGCAAACGCTGCATTTTTCACTGACTCAACACAGTAATGAAGAATTGTATTACCGTCCTTATCTCTTGCATTAAAATTAAATTCGGCTTCATGAAATAACTTTAATGTTTTTATTTGTAATTCGGCATGAAAAATATGAACTGCACATGCAAGTGCAGTCCAACCTTTATTTCTGGTCTTCAAGTCTATTTTCTCAAATCCCTGTTCAATGAACCATTTCAAGGTTTTGTGATAATTTTCAGCATCTTTTAAATCGAATGGATAGCCGAAAACGTCATTGCTAAACAGACACAAGGCATATCTTTCATCTGGTAAAAGTTCATTTACATTTGCACCCAATTTTTCAATAATAAGTTGTTTGACATCAGTATTCTTGTTTACTGAAAACATAGGTAAATTTTTCTTATGTTCCTCCAGCAGTTGAATTATTTCCTTATTCTCATGTTCATCATTGGTAATGAAATTAGTTTGCTCAAGCTCCACTTTTATTTTCTCTGATTGAATTTCACATTCTTTTCCACAGGGCTTCTTTTTTAACAAGCGCATCATTCCCAATAAAATTTGACACATACTAACTTTCTTCAAGTTCAAAGCCAAGCATAAACTACACTGACCTTGTTCATTTTTTATGGATATATCACTACCGAATATTATTAATGCAACAGCAAATGCTGAATTTTCGATTGACTCAACACAAAAATGGAGAATCGTATTACTTTTAATATCTTTTGAATTGAAATCGAATTCAGCGTCATAAAATAACTTTAATGTTTGTACTTGTAATTTCGAACGATAAATATGGACTGCACATGCCAACGCCGTCCAACCTTCTTTTCTTGTCTTCGAATCTATTTTGTTAAATCCGTGCTTCAGAAACAATTCTAACGTTTTGTGAAAATTTTCAGTGTCTTGCAAATCAGAGTCAGAAACTAAATCAATATCATCTATCAAACATAAATGACTTGTGCCATCTGCCAAAACTGCATTCACATCTGCTCCCAATGTTTCAACAATAAAAGTTCTTATATCCATGTACTCATTTTTTACAAAGACCGGTAAGGTCATTAGTGCAGTGTATCCATTGTTATCCACTTGTTTCACCATTTCTTTAGATGGAATCGACTTTTCGTCATTTTCCATTTCCTGTAAAAATTCTAAGAAACAGCATATCTTCTCAGTTAAATGGGGTTTCACCAAAAACTTTGCCCGAAACATGTGTGGATATACAACAATGTGTAATATTCCCCCACCATTTTTTCGCATAGTTGGTATATGACACCACATGTTAGCTGGGAACCATCTCTTTGTTTGAATTAAATATTTGGCAATTTCGTACTGACAGTTTTTTAGCACTGATTCAAATATCGAATAATGAAGCACGCTTGTAATGTTCCAACCTTCCTCCTCTACCCTAAATACCTTGCACAGCTTTATAAATATATCCAATGGGAAATCTCTTTCCCTTCTTCTCATCGCTGTTCTAAGGGCCTTGCTATAAAATTCTTGAGACCGATCACGCGACCATAATCTAATATAGAGCATAAACACTTTAGGGTAATTCTCATAAATTTGGTCGTCAAATAAATAATAACTCAAAACGTTGTCATCCTCCAACTGTGGATGTCGCATTGGATGTATTGTCAAAAACTGAATGTTATCAAGGTTACATCGGGTCAACATTTCGTCTAGAAATTTCCATGTAACGGCATGCATTAACCCATTTCTAAATCGTGAAGTAAGAAACAGCTGAACAAGCAACTCATTCATGACTTGAAACCTTTCATTGTTCGCGACCACTGATATGAGCTCGTGATACATGAAACGAGCAACTAAATACTCAGCAAATGTTTTATGAGTAAATTCTAGTGGCCTTGTACAATAAACAATACCCATTTCAAGGTAATCATATTGTGTGTAGTTTTCAGAATTCGTAGGTTTTTTAAATTTTCCAGGAAACATGTACTCCAAAGCTAAATACATGTGAAGGTCAAACAAACATTTTTCGTTAGTTAGAAAAAAGGATTTGTGAGCTTCCAGAGTAATGTTCTGCTTTTCCCTCATGTAAATATGTATTTTTTTCTTTAGAAGCTCTTCGTATAAACTCGATTTGTTTAGGAGCAAATCAAATTTCGGCATTGACATTATGGCTTGCTCATAAAGTTGTGCAATCATGACGCAATGCAATGGTGTGGTTGCAATTTGAGTTCCTAATTGATTTTCTATTTCACGTTTAATATGATGACAGCACTTTGCAGTAAGATCCACTGCATTACTGTCGGGTTTATGTTTTAGAAAATATTTTAGGAAAAAAAGATTTTGCTCGTTTTCAGAGAAACGGAATATTCTCACCGTGTCATACCTGTGCTCATCATGTTCAGAAGGAAAACTCTGTCTTGACGTCACCCACAATCTAATAGCCTGTGTCTCATTTTGAATTGTTTCGAGCGCATTTAATGCCAGTGTTTTTGAACTATTTTCAATTTCGTCTAAACCGTCAAGCATTAAAGTGATTACCCCAAATTTACTCCTAATGTTTTGTTGATTAAGCCAATTGTTCAAAAAGTATTTTTCAGAATCCTGACGACACAACAAAATTGCTTGAATAACTTTTTTTATTGAATTTAGAAGATGAAGACTTTTGCCTGTGTTTATTTCATTTTCGAGTTGCTTCACGAAATGGCAAAATGGAATAAATATGACTAACCCACATTCCTGTCCTTTTAATAATTTCCAACCTAAGCTTTTGAGAAATTGTGTTTTACCTCCTCCTGGCTCTGCTATTATGAAAAACGATTTCTGGTTTTCGTAACCGAACTTACGAACAACATTTTTCAACATATTATCTGTGTTCATATGTATAGTTGCCCATTTAACGGAATAACATGCATCTCGACCACAAATTTCCCGTTTAGCCCCTAAATAACCATAAATGCTTAGTGATCGCTCGACATCAACTTGATTAACAGATGGAAATTCGTATTCACCAAAAAGTGCTGGTTTCTCTTTCCTAAGTAACTGGTTTAAAAAGTCCCCATAAAACTCTTTGCATATCTCACTTTTTGCGAAAACATCTTTTATTTTGACGTTTTGTTTTTGTATGCACACTTCACCATCTTCAAAAATTGCATTTATTTTTAAAGATGTTAAGTCACTACCTGTTACTGGGTACTCACAAAGCTCGTTGTTCACATTTTTAGCCTTGAACTTTTTTACTGTGGCAAATATCCTTTTTTCAATCATATTTTGTTCGTTGCCGAAAACAATTATTTTACAATCCCTATCCACATAATCTTTCCATATCTCATCGCTTTCAATATTTTCTGCAAATATTAGTCTTACTTTTTCGGGTAAATGATACTCTGTTCCAACATACGTTAGATTATGTCGCGTTTTAGAATGTGATACGATAAGCCGGAGATTTTCACCAGGTATGATCTGCACACTGACAGAGTCGCTTTTATCCAATGTTTGGGACAGTCCATGAGTTGCTCTAAATTCTAACAAGCCCGGTCCTTTGTTTGGTTTGAAACGTTTTAAAACGGTACCTGTAAACACAAATAAGTACTTTTTTAAAGGTTATATCTTGAATGGTTAATTAAAGTTTTGATATAGCCAGTAATATCCCTCATCCGAAGAAAAGTGAATCGCAGGATTTTCCAATTTACCAATTTTATTTAAAAAATCATTAACGACAGACTAGTCAGACAAAAAGGTTAATATAAGAAACGGAAACTTGAACACAAATTGTCTAAATTAAAAAAAATATGCCATAATTTAGGTAAATATTTCCCAGTTCTCAAAAAATGTAACCCCTAAAATACAACTTAATTCAATGTCTGAATATTAATGTGGTCGATAGTTGGGAAATTGGACAATATTTGGTATCAGTTCTGGCAAACTTGAAACCAAATGTCAAGAGTCAGTTTTTTTTTAAATATTATGTTTAATAATAAATTACCTTTTTCTAAATGTGAAATCAATGCTTCATTGAGTAATTCCACGATATCATTCAAGTCCACATGAGAGTCCCTTGGTTGATCAATGGGCACCAGAGAAAAGTTACTTTCATGGGAGATGTTGTACACGCGATAATTGTCCTTCAAGTCATTTCTGAATTCATAAAACTTTACCCAGAGAAAAGAAAGTAATCTGGGATACTTTTCAATCCAGTAGGAAACAAATCTCTCAATAAATGTGAGTTTTTGTAGTTCTTCATCTCCGCCGAAAAACATTGGCAAGGTTTTTTTAACATCATCCGAGTAGCTATTCATGTGTTCAATTTTGTTGCGAATTAACTTAAGAAGCTGAACAACACAAGCTTTTTTAGGCTCGTCGTTATCTATTTTCATTGTGTCACTTCCATCAACATGAAGCTTTAGAATATTAAAAATATGAGTTCCCATTATATCCACCCACTTTTTACCACCAAAAACTTTAGCACTTTCTCCACTCAACTGTTTTACAAAATGTTCCAATTTTTTTATATCTTTTTGTTTTTTAACATGTTTCTTTTTCTTACACTTAACTCCGCGTGCTGCTAACTCGGCATCTCGGAGATTCTCCACAGCAGGTTTAATAATGTTAAACGTTTCTTTGAGAAAGTTGTAAATTGTATCGGCATTCCAAAAATATGGACCTGCCTCAAGAGCTAACCGGTAATTTTTCCCCGTCATAATTAGCTTGTGTAGAATTTGTTGAAAAGGAATAATACACTGTATTTATTTAACTGAAAATTTAACGCTTGTATTTTCTCTTCACTAATAGCACGGTATGGTCACTGCATATAAAGGTAATAGTTTATTGCTTGAAGACTTGAATTTCCTTGATAAGTACACCGGTGTTATCACGAAATGTGTATAATAGTTCTAAAAAAAGAAGGAGCTATCCATGAAAACTTGTGGATTCAGCTTTTGCAAAGATCGATTATTTAAACTCGTCTTCATGCGTACACTTCGGAAAGTTATATGAAGCAGAACTGGATGTTCGTCGTTGACAAATTTGATAGTTTTACATACAACGATAACTAAAGCATTGCAGTAGCGTGAATTTTGCATTGTACAGAAAAGTATACAATGTAAGCAGCTGCTTGTGTTTGCTGTTGTTCTATTAGACCATTCTGTCCTGTTATTCAGCCTCCCCAAAAAGACAACTCGGTTCCTGTTTTTTTTCCTTTTTGTCCAGGTGCAATAAAAAAACCTTGTAAATCCGCTGCTTCACTATCTTGAAATAGTATGCATCGGGTCGTTTCTGGTTTCCTTTCGTGGACTAATTTTATTGCTCAAAAATAATGCACGTAAAAGATTTTAGTACTTGATTGGTTACCTGTAAAAAGTACCCGTCCCTTTGTAGCATAAAAATAAGGTACTGTTTAGAATTTTACAGTAAGGTCGTTTGCTTTGTGTTTGGCATAGGTAATAAAATAACTTTACTGTAAATATTAAACGATGTACACATAGATTTTCGGACATATTACTGACCGACATCGAACATTTTGTTAGAGCTTTGTCCAACAATTCCACAGTTAAAAGCGTGCATTTAAATTCTTTTGACACAATGTGAAGTCGGTAATGATGATACTTGGAATAGTACTAGTCTGTAACTTTGTATGTTTAAAGGCATTTATGACAGCTGCAGTGGCTCTTTTGCTATTAGTTCAATTGTTTGTAAAACTATACGTGGATATGAGCTCAAAAGCAACTTTAGTGCATACCAAGATGTAGAAACGAAACTCAAGTGGGTTACTTTTTTATAACAATTCTCTTTTTATTTATCCACCAGAGATAAAAAACGAGTGCCAAATGGTTCTTCGAAAACGAACACAGTTCTTAAGATTCAAGAAAGAAATTTAATTTCCAGAAAATTACAAAGCCCAAACAATGAGGAATGAGGCTTTTGTATTGTCAAACGTTTTTATTGTATTTGAATCATTAACGTTCACTGCAATAAAAACAATTTTCTCGACAATTTTCACTTTCCCATTAAATTGGCTGAAGTTCAAAATTCAGTCATAATTATTTTTCTTTCAGAAATAACAAACAAAATTAGTCATTCTATTAGATATTAAACGTTTTTCTGAATCAAATGGGGCCAAATAATTATATTAACTTCCACAATAATCAATAATGATATTTAAATTCCAAATTGTATCAAACTGTGAAAGTGTTTAGGTCAAAGTTTACTAAGCTGTAAATAATTTAAACCTGCCTGTTTGGTTTGAATTTGGTTCTTTTCAGGAATATGAACGTTCCAATCATGAAGTGTTTATTCTAATTTTTTACGAAATAGAAAAGTTTCAAAGTTTTTCGCTTGTTATTAAATTTTTAGAAATTGATATTTTACACATGAACTGATGAACATTGAAATTGCTAAATTTACGCATATCTATTAATATAATTGATCAACATACATAGTACCAATGTTCTAGTTTTGTTTTGGATCAGCATTGCAATCAAATTATGGTCATGTTTTCTCATGATTAAATTGCTGAAAAACTTTTATGACAGAGTTTTAATGACACTACTTTCCCTCTGTCTGAAAAGTGCATGTCCTTGCATGCATATCGTTTAGTTTCTAAAAGTACACTAATTTCGTGTATGCTTAGGTTTGTCTGGATGACCAAGTTATTTATACCACCAACCCAGACATATCCGCATCCATAAAACGGAAAATATGATGGGTATGATACTCTTCAAATGTATATAAATACATGGAAAGGTATTGCATTTGAACATTTTGGTCAGTAGAATATTTACACTAGACAAAACAAAAAAGGACCCGACCCATATTTTTTTCGAGAGACAAAATCAAAGGGAGAAAGGAAACAATGAGACTACAGCAAAACAAGTCTAGTCTTACACATGGCATACCTTTCTGTGCATCGAAAGGTTTCACATAACTGTACTCGCTCGGATCCCGTTATTTTCATAAACTGTCAAGCATGTAAATTACCTAAAACTCAAAAGGCTTCATATCATGTTTGAAAATATAAGCATGTAGACTAACCAAAAAGCTTGGTTTTTACAAAATGTATTCTCCACCTGTTGTTGAAATTCAGTTTTTTATGTAAAGTTATAACGCAAATATTACAAAATTGTAGTTATTGTTCAGTTTGTCGACATAATTGAGAAGTTATATCACTTTTGTCAACAGCCAGAAAAGCGAAGGTACAAAATATCAAGTCTATCAATTGTGCAATAATAAAATAATTTACAAGTGTCAATTATGACGGGTCAAGATCACTGGGTTGCCCTAGAGGCAGGTCCATATTTTTGGAAAGCTGACACAATCTACAAGTTTTTAAAGTCAACATATGACACTATTAAGCCAGCTGTTAAAAGGATTCGAAAAGATGAATTAAAAGCACTTGGGATTAAGTCCAAGAGAAAAATACCTGTTAATACGAGTGCACAAGTTCAAACCCCAGAGGATAAAAAACTGGACAACTTTGTAAAACAGTTGAGTAGTGAAAGCGATAAAGTTTTTAGCAGTAAAAAGTGGGTAAATATTATGGGAGCGAAAGTTTATGATATTTTAAAGTGCGACGAGTTTAATGTTGATATAATGCAAATCGATAAGGACGAAAAAAAGAAACAGTGTATTGTTCAGCTTCTTAGATTAATTCGGAACAAAATGGAGCACATCTTAGACTACTCAGATGACGTCAAACGAAAACTACCAATGTTTTTCGGCGGAGGAGCAGATCTGCAAAAGCTCACATTGAATGAGAGATTTGTTTCATATTGGATCACAAAATTTCCTAAACTAGTTTCGTTCCTCAGGAAGGAGTTGAAATGCTATTATCCTCCTGTGCATAATTTTTTCAATAAAAATGAATTTTATTTAATGCCAGTCGATCAACCAACTGTTTCAAATACGAACGTACATTGTGTAGTGGAGGAGCTCAGCAGGGCTTTGATTTCCCATTTGGAAAAAGGTAAAATAACGCAATAAACTGAGCGATAATTTTTTTAGCATATTTATTATCAAAATGGTGGCGAGAAAACAAAATTTACTCATTTGTACTTTAATTTATACATGTTTCTTAAATTATTCTTGAAATTAGTGAAAAAATATAATATGATGATATAAACGACTTATTGCGTAGCTCGAAATTTAACCGACCCGTTAAATAAAATATTTATATTTATTTGTTCAATTTTTCCAGGGTCCATTTTAAAGCGTTTCCAATTAAATGATGGACCGGGCTCACTGGAATTTAGGGCTATTCATGGGCTACTAAATATATTGGACAAAAGCTCATCTGTAGGTGTTCAGATAAGACCCGGAGAAAATCTTCGGTTTGTTGTATCACATTCTTTAACGCAACAAAAACTCAAATATGTTGACACACGGTTGGCGCTACGCGAAACGCTTATCTTAATTTTTGCGAATAACATTGAAAACGATGAGGTGTGGAGAGATTGTCTAGAAAGTGAATACAAGATAATTGTTTTCGGAAGTGAAAAAGAAATGGATGAAAAAAATATTCTTACGTCAGTAGAAAATTTAAAAGCTAAAAATGGTAACATGGAGCTCTCAGAGTACCCAATAAGAGGATGGGAGTTAACAATCTCTCAAAGAAATGATATTTTCGAAAAAAGTCAAGTGCAAATTCAAGGTAATTATGTAAATATTAAAGATATATTTTCTGGATGCATGGCTGATAAAATATGTAATGGATTTTATGGGGATTTCTTAAGTCAGCTACTTAGAAAAGAAAAACCTATACTTTTTGGAGAATATGTTTCCAAACATCGACCAAATTTATATAGAGCGATCATTGTACATAAATGGTTACTTAAAAGTTAGAAAAGAGATTCTAGACACAGAACAAGGGCCTTTGGACATGAGAACAGAGAACCCAGAAATGTATTATGATTATGACGTTTGTTTAGGAGGGAGATTGATAACAGGAAAAGAATGTGGTTTAGTAATTTTTATACCATTTAGTCAATTTATAAACTATCTGGATACAGAAAGAATCCAAGAAGTAAAAATTGGGCTAGCAAATACCATCAAAAAATTGTCCACAAAATACTTTTATGTCATCAGGATTCCGAATTTTTTTTATTGAGGAAATGGTTGGAACAGCAAACAGTTGGAAATAAATTTGCTTTAATTAATTTAATGCTTGATGAACTGGATGAAGTGCCAATGAATTTGATTAACTTGGCAGTAGAGGCATTGATAGTAATTCAAAATGAGATGAAGGCAATCCGGTTGTGGGTTTCGTCAAGGCAGCCGTTTCCTAGTAAAAGTAGTGTTTTCTCATATGACACTATGGAAATGCTTCCATTCAGTGAAAAATATCAACAACTTTTTTTGTAAAATATTTTCACAAACATAGTTCTAATCTGAACGCAGACGAACTTGCTTCAAAGTGTTTCGATAAGATTCAAGCTGAAATCGAAAACCAGTTGGGTATCAAAATTGCATCTACTCCATTTCATTGTAACATGTTCGCAGAGCTTTTTATGGAAGCCAACACGTCCTTACCTGAGATTCGTAAGGACGTGTTGGCTTCTAATAAAATTCTAATTTCAAGTGGATTCATCAGTTAGTTTTTGTTGTATTAATCGTTAAAAACAGTCATTTTGGATGAGAA
>JAQFZH010005541.1:0-10417 GCA_034695485.1 Entomobrya nivalis
GTGAGGTTGTTATAAAAGTGTTCACGATGATTTTTTAGATAATATAGATGGATTTAATAGATCCCGCTTGCATTTTTTAGCGCATACATTCTTTAGTAAAACGGTATTAAATTCTTAGATGTTGAAGTTGTAAAATGACTGAACTGGTTTTGTCCTTATTATACTCCAAATAGTGTTAAAATTACTTAAGTCGATTCAATGGCAATTTTGACTTTTTATGATACTCATTTGCTCGTCACAAAAAAAAGATTGTCTGCAAACCCAATTTTTTTCATCATTATGAAGTTCATTTTGGACAACGTGGAAAAGTACAAGTAGGGATTTCTAGATCATAAAATGAGTACGCGTGCCAAACTATAGGTGTATCGAGAAAAATAGTTAGTTTCGGAAGAAAATTATATTTTAACAAATTACAGTAATAAACACTCTTGCTTAAGAGTTGCAAAGTTTTAATTGGCAAAAACGAATTGTAAGGTAGCAGTTTGGAAGAGGCTTGGCTACAAATTTATTGAATTAGTAAAAATGGCAACTTTATTGTCTTACAAGATTTTTTAATGAATATTAATTACTTTCACCTGTTTTTTTACCATATTTTACACGAAAATGTCAGTTGTACAGTGTAAAAAGAAATAAAAATGGTTATTACTTATTACTTACAAACAAATTTAGCTGAATAATACATTTTTCACAAATTTTAACAACAGCAGCAGCGATCTTCTTTGAAATTACATTTCAAACACAAAAGATTAAGTGTGTATTACCTGTATTAGTTCCTCTGCTGTGCAATCTGTACTTTTGTACGTGAACTTTTAAAAAAGATGAACACATTTTTAGTAGATTCGTAGATTCGCATAAAAATTCAAATAGATCTTCATGGTGTAATAATTTTGTGGAATATGGCTGCTGTAGTTTTGATGATATGGGGGTAGTCATCATGAATAATTCTAAAAGCGCACCATGAATTCTTGTTCATTGCTATTATGATCTACATCTAATGTGAAATATTTCATGATGGTGACTTTCTCAAAAGAATCTTTACCTCCCGGCATTGTGGCATTCTCAAACTAACGAATCCTTTGGTTTTTCTTAGACGAATAAATTCAAAAAAACAATATTATCATTTTATCATCTATGTATGAATGTATACATGAGATGATGACCAAAGCGAAAAAAAATCCATTGCATTGCACAGGTATTTTTATGTGTATGTGTACATTATTATCGAAAGCATGCAACTTTTTAAGAATTCTCTTGGAGTGCAGTCAGATATATTCACAAACACATAATGTCCATTTAATGGGAAGCCTGCTGATCCTTTTTATTCAGCTTTTCTCTCAGTGTGTGCTGTACTCATAAATCTGGAAATAAATCAGAATGAAATATTGTTTCAACCTTTTGCTTATGTGAGTGCCCATACAACAATTGTATTATTGAATACAATTTTTGCGCTGTCTGTCGTGTTGTGGCTTTATGCTTTATTCTTTGCCTTTCTTTTTATTAAAAAATGCTTATATATGTGAATATATTTGTATGAAAGTGATCATAGTTTTTTTGCTCATCTCACTTCTTTTTTCTTTAAAAAAGAAAAAGTGCTGTGTGGCCATTCCAATATAATTATTTCAAATTTTTAGTGGAAGAACCCATTTAATTTAAAAATGGCTTCACAAACTAAATGGATTTTCTTTGAATCGTACGTACAAGGGCGTAAGAAATAATCTTAATATATCTAACGAACGATGTCGTCAATGATGGTGGTATCCTCTTGAAACCTAAAAAAAAAGTTATACTTGCAAACGTCGCAGTAAAAAACGCCTGCTTTGAAAAGAAGACGCCAGTAATATACACACTGACAAAAAGCATTATATTTCTTCTCTCTCTCTCGCACTCTGTTCCTTCTTGAGAATCGACGTCGTGACTTACAACAACGAAAAGTAGTGAACAACGGTGTAAATAAAAATGTACTTGTTTCTTTCTTTCTTCACAGTGCAACTGAAGAGGCTCCTTGATGCCTTATGAGATCTTGTAAATTTTAACAAAGTAGATATATTTATGCCATTATCGTATAAACATACAACATATTTATTACCTAGCAGAAGATATAGAACTAGAACTACAAGCTTATTTTACATTTTTTATATATATGTACTTTTTGAACAAGTCAAAATTTAAAAATTACCATTTACCGAAAACTCATTTAGCAAGAGAGCAGTTTTCCTTTCTGCTGATAGTTTGCCAGAGAGAGAGAGAAGAAAAGAATAATATCGTTTGTCATAAATTGTTACTTGTTCACTCTTAACGCAAAAAAGCAGCATATCCTGCTCTTCTCTTCTCTTTTGCTGTCTGCCTCTTGTGTTGAACGTCTCGAGCAGAGAAAACAGCTCATTCATAAAGTTTGGTATCGTGAAAGCGTGAATTACGCTACAACGTTGTGTGTGGCTTTGAGCAAATCATACTAATTTGTTATCTTGAGTGCAATTAGCTTTTAAAATCTTCCCATTTGTATGAAAATATGCAAATAAGTCATGCGTTACGTTCTGTTCATGTATTCACAAAAATTCATATAAATATGATATATTTGTGTTATGAATCGTTTTTTATCACTGTTGTGCTATTGCTATTCTGCTGCATGAAAATGTAATTCTGGTAAGGTTGTTGGTTATCGCCAATAATCATGAATTTAAACGCTTATTGACTTACAAGAGTTGAAGTAATAAAGCTTGAAGTAATCGATAGCTAAACAGGTCTTTCAACAGAGCAACAAAGAAGGGATTGAACGAGACGGACGGTGTATGGTGATTGAATTAATTAAAACTGTCGTTCGTTGGTGGTTAATATATCACCAAGTTGTCAGCACACGAGTCTTTTTCTTTTAAAATGTGATTTATATCTCTCAAAAATACTGCGAATTCCAAGTTGCACCTCTCAATAATACTACACGTTTTTTTAACAACACGATTTTAAGAGAAAATCTGTTTAGCAGGGGCTGCTTATGGTCAAACAAAACTGCATACTAATTATTTCATTACAAGTTTTAATATTTACTTTTTAAATGTACTTCATTTACTATACCCATTGCTTATCGTTATATCTTATAACCATCAACGGCAGCAAGAGCAACGCTAGAGATAAATCTTTAATTCATTTCGAATTAGGGACAAAAGTTATTTTTATTACCATAATATTCTATTGTTGATAGTTGTCCCTTGTCAAAAAAATTGTTGTTTCGAATTCTGAAAAAGCAGCGCTCAGTTTACGATCTAGAACTTTCATTTAATGTGTAACATGACGCGATACTAAGCAGCTAATAAAACTAAATTGTAACAGTGACCAGCTACACAAGTTTTTGGTTCACAGAGGAGCAACACATAAAAATAAAATAATGCACCGGATTTTTCTATAAAAATATATATTGCTTGCATACTAGAAACATTTTTACGTGTGACAACAATCAGAAATTATACCTTTCAACAAGTTGGAAATGCTCTGTTCTCCTCCTGTGTACATAAAAAGAAGAGTAAAAACTATAAAATCTTTCATTGTCCATCCACAATCGAAGCACACACAAGCTGCAGTTGTCAATGTCTTTCTTCCCATGTTTCAAATTGTTTCCTTCGTCAATTCTCATTGTAAGCGGTTGGTGAGATATATACATAAATACAAGCGTGGTAATAAAATTTAAAACATGGATGTTTTTTTCTTCTCTTGTACACATTTCATCAAAAAAATTCAGTGCTCGATAAACATTATTATCTGGAAAACGGATCGTTGTCATCATGAAAATATATAATGTGTTCGTTCACAGAAAATTAATACACGTACTCTTTCGCTCCAGATCAACAGATACTTACAGTCCAATAACATGTAACAGCCAACCTCAAATTGTGTGTATTTTTATTTTTAAACCTATAAAATGTAACATATATCCTATTCTTAGACAAAAGTAACCGACAATGAATTTTATGTTATGTTTTGAAATAAACGTATGTTGACATTTATTGCTCGTGTATGCTCATTTTCCCTTCCTTCTTTTTCACTTGAGCTCATTTCACCTGGGGAAAAAGGTGAACTCATTAAAAAGTTTATGACGCTGGTTTAATGTGTTTTCATAACAAAAGCGGCTCTCTTCTCTTGTTATACCAAACGACGAATGCCAAAAAAGAAGTATTCCTGCGGTATGTTTATGTAGAGATGGAATACAAGCAAGACGCATGTTGCTGGCTGATATGATATGATAGCTCGGTAGACGAAACGGTGGTGGTGATGATGGTTAAAGAAAAACTTGCATGCGTAAACGGGGAACTATATGTCGGTACACTGTTGCTTCTGTGAGAGGGATACATCAACATCAATTCTTGCTCTAGGCTTGATTTTTATGTGCCTTACCTGTGGGAAAATCGAAATATTTAATGTGAGCAAAGAAAAAATTCCATGTTTCTCCTCTCCTGTCATGTCATAAATGGAGAAAATGGATACAGTAGAAGAGTTGTACATCGGATACTAAAAATAATTTTTAAACAATAAAAAATATAACATTGGCCCACCTCTTGCAAAAAACATTGGTTATTTGCGCCACCTTTGGCTTCGGCTATTCAATTTATTGACTGGAATTTTTTTACTAGTTTTTTAAATACTAACTATTGATAACCGTACACTATATGTATTATTATAAGGAGTTCGTTCTACTTTCACAGAAGTGGACAAAATAATATTGTTGGCAATATTTTTGTAATGTTGAATACACTGAATCTGGCTTTATATTTATTTTTTCAAGTGTCACGGCAAAACACTTGAAGAAATGCTTAGAAAGTGTTCCTAGTTGTTGGTTACGTGTTTGTAGCCCGATTTCGTTTGTGAACGACGTTCCTTACACGTCTCTCTAGTAGTATATCAGTATATCACCGTCACTTTTGTGTAGATCGAAATATAATTATTATTGCGTGCATTTCGAGTTCATCTCAAGTAACATTCTCCTTGAGAGAACGAATCGTGACTCGCTTTCATGCACAGAAGAAAGAAATTTAGTAAGTAAAAATGATTGTCTCTTTAAGTTAACAAATTAAAATTTATCTGGTTGGAACGCCTCCCGTGAGCTTTTGAAACTTTGCTTTGTGCACACTTGTTGAAAAGTTGTAGTCAGTGAATTAACGAAGGGATTTCTTGGAATGCATAGGACAGAAAAGACTGGCAGAGTTTAGAGCTCGTTCAATATGGCACACGAAAACTTAAATCATACACGTCTCATCTCCCTGCACACAAGTTAGACTTGCAATTGCACTGTTCACTGTTAAGAATATTATTTCTTTAGTAGGAAAATTACTCCCAATCCCAATTACATTTTCCTTGCATTTTCTATATAATAATTGTAATGAATACAAGAGGTCATCTAAGTCATTATTATTGAATTCCTTGATTATTGTCGTAGATGAAAGTTTAATGAGCAACAAAATGTATGTACATCAAGCAAGATGTAACAGAATTAATTTTAATGGCAATATAATCACTGAACCAATTATCTAACAATTTTCTTGATGTTAAGGTGCATATATACATTTTACATTTATCTAGGGAGTAGAAAGGAACGCTATATGTATATTAACATTAATTTTTCAATTATCCGCATGACCAAATCCGGTAGAGTTTAACTGCATTTTTTATGCCTTTTCAATAGAAAAAAAATCAACACATGAATGCCATGTTATGAGTTGAGTGCTCGCACAAAATAACAAAATGGAATGAGAAGAGTAGTTCAGAGTGAAATGAGTTAACAGCTAAAGGAATCTTGAATTTTTAGTTTTGTCTTGTTACATACTTAACTACATTATGCATATGACGATGCTACCTGCTGCCAAACAAGTGAGTTCAGTCCAGTCGCTCCCATATTGTCTGTTTATGCGACTATATGGAACATGGTTGGAGTTGGAACTTTATGATGACGATAATGATAACGACTTTTTTTTACTTTGCATGATGCTTTCATTTGAAAAATGAAACCGACCAAACCAGAAAACCAGATTATACAACACCAATAAATAGACGAAATAAAGCTACCCAGTTACCTGACTTGTAGGATTGCATCATTTTCATTTGATATATCTGCCGGACCGGCACGGCTCCACCACCAGCGTCACCGTCATTTTATTCACCACGACGTAGAGAAAAGAATAGCTTATCATCTCTTTAGAAAAAAGATGCATACTTAATGTTATTGTTACCACTACTAGATCATATTTATACGGACTCAAATTACTATCATGATTTTCATCATTACACACCGATTTACTTAGTTTTTATGAATATCTACCAACATTTTTATGGATAAAAAGGATAAGTCGTCTCATGGCTTCCTCTCCTCTCATCCTGTGTGACGTTGCTCTGCTTCACATTGAAAAAAAAGTATCAAAGAGTGAAAAGGAGAGAGAAAATGACAGAATTAAGGATGACATTTAAGAGACCACGCTGTTTTTGTCTGTCCTCCCATCTCTCTCCTACCTGAATTATATGATCCACAAATTACACATTCCGACAAAAAAAAATCACTGCCCAACCTACCTGCCTGTTATTAGATGCTTTGTGTTTTGAGAATCTATGTGACCAACTAGTGGTAAATGATGTTCAACTTGGATAAAACTTGAGCACTGTTTGAGTTTGAGTGCACTGAATTTTTCAAGGACAATCTTATTGAATGAAGTCGGAATCAGAATTATCAAGTCTAATTCTCCAGGAAGATGAAAGAGATTTTTTTCATATTAAAGTAGAATAAAAAGCAGAATGATGATGAAATATAATGCGCTGTTGTGTTTGAGCTGGATATTACAGAAAACTAGATTTGTGACAAAGATTGTATAATTCAAAAATTATACGTTTATTAAAAAGATGAA
Source organism: Entomobrya nivalis (assembly GCA_034695485.1). Taxonomy (NCBI): domain Eukaryota; kingdom Metazoa; phylum Arthropoda; class Collembola; order Entomobryomorpha; family Entomobryidae; genus Entomobrya; species Entomobrya nivalis. Next base: position 6,879 of record JAQFZH010005541.1, read on the forward strand.
ATTCTTTTGTTGATTTTGATTTTTATCAGTGCTTATTGGAGAGCTGGAATGGCTGAAGAGTATTTAATTCCTTGAGTTTCTTCCAAAATCTGAAATGTACTTATGACTTGCCCATTTTGTTTAATTTATAAATCTTTCTATATACGCACGTAAACTAAACTCAAATCAGTCACCAAAATAATATATGTAAAATTAGCATTCAATTTTGCAGTTGCATTACTATATTATTAAGAGCAAGCAGATAAACAATTTAAGTAGGCACGGCACAGTGAAAGTAAGCGATGGCTAGTCTAGTCCGAGGCATCGTAACTATATAAATATGATATGCCATCATGAAATTGATATATATCTATATATTTTTTTTACACATATTTCTTTTTTTTGTTTCCACTATGAATGGAAAAAGTACACATTTGCGAATGCTTGATTTTGGCTGTTACCATTTACTGTAACTACATTTAAAATTTGTAAGCTTCAATGTACACCCTGTGATTGTTTCATAATAAGATTGACAAAAGTTTGATCACTAAACTTTCACCAATAATGTCATAATATAATAACAAAAATTTTTTAAATGGATATATTTTAGACTTTCTATGCATTCCATTCATGTGGATTTTATTGAATCAGTTATTTTAAGGAATTTGCAATTGCAAACCTTAAATTATTGCAACTTACATAAATTTTAGTCAATGATCTAAGTACATTCTTAATCTGCCTCAAAAACAAAAGTAAATTGAGCTATCTTTGATACTAGGAAACTACATCGTTTCAAAAGTAAATTGTATAACTTGCTGCCTAAAGTGCTGGTGGCATTTAATATGCAGACAGATATACATCATCCCTAATGCTCACTGTAGAAGCAATAATGTATCATTCTTGTTTTATTTAATGTCTGGCTTCCTTAACAGCTCAGAATACTTCAGAAACTACTTTGATTGCTGGTCATGCTAGTTATATGATACGTTTACTACAGTAAAATGAATGAAGTAGCCACATATTAAGAAGAATTACATGAGATGAGATGAGAGTAAGAACACCGACCAGTAACTAGCATGTTGATAATAGGTTATGTTAACATAACAAGTCCACTCTCTTCTCTGCATAACAATGCCTTGATGTACAATTGTTCAAGGGAGAAGGAGGGAATAAGAATATTAAATTAACACGTGCCGACAGCTAAATTACAAATTACAATGGCCGCCTTTAATTAGTCCCATTGGCTAAAGAGTAAAAAAATATCATTGTCTTCTGTGTGTGTACGAACATAACAGTAAGTATCATCTCATCTTGTAGAAATAGCTTCACTCAGACATTTCAGTTCGTACTATAATTATACTTCTCGTCATTACTCATTCTGCAGAGGTTCACAGTTCAATTTCAGTATTATACAGACAGAGAAACATGCCTGGCGTTTATGAAGCGGTGTGCATTGTTTGATTGCGCTTAAAGCTGAAATTGATATATTATTATGATAACTTGCTGGTCACTGCACTTGCTCGGGGATCCATTGTTATTCCATTCTGTTATAGTTATTTTGAGCTGGTGAAAAAAAATCCTTTTGTCATTTATGTTCTTTTCAACTTCAAGATATTAATTATTCTTTCCAACAAACTTGTGCCATGTTGGTATTTCTTCTCATTAGACACGTTCCGATATACTCATGTGTAAATCTATGGCACCAACGGTTAACACAAACGTTTACATATGTACCAGATTAAAATATAATGTTAGAAAGTACCTTTCTCCACCATTGGCTAAAACTTGCATGATGATATGGCTTTCGCTATTTGATCGTATCATGAAGCATATCATCCATTGTCCTATCTGTCGTTCTAATTATAATGAAAAGACTTTTATGAGGAATGATGAACATTTAAATATACTGAGCGGATGTCTTTCTGCAATAATCCCAGTCAGCATTATTGATTGGATCTTGCTATCAGTATCATATTGTGGATATAAATATGTAATTGTCAGCCAGGAGGGGAAATATGGATTGGATCAATCACTGATAACAAAGGAGCCGAGTTTAGAAAACAATGATATACACTTGTCTTCTATGACGCAGCTGAAGATGAAGATACCCTAAAACCAAGTAGTTGTTTTTTTCATAACTCTGATATCAGCGTTTTCATCTTTAGTGCGGTACCAACAACAAGGTTTACCCATCATCCTGCCTGGGTAAGGCCATTTTAATGCTAAGTGGTATTCATATATTTTTTTATACGTTCCATTCATTTTTAACGCTCTTGTAGCGTTTTCAATGGATTTAAAAAGCATTTTATTTTTTATGAATCGCTGAAGCAATAATTTTTGTTCGACCGTGGCTTTACAGGTTTGGGACAGTCGGTGGTAGCCAACACACACGTTTCAGCGCAATGTGATATTGATTTCTATTCTTTTTGAGTAATTATTTGAGTGTGTGTGCATTTTTATTATCCATAGAAAGTTGTTTTTGTTTTTATTATTATCATTCTGTGCACTTGTCTTTTTAACGTTTTACGATTTATGCTTCTTTGAAAAAGGCATGAAAATCTTGTCTCATGTTCTGTCCTAAAACTCCTGCTGACATTAGTTCCTATTTTAAATACTGCTGATGCTGCATTATAAATACATTTTTACAAGTCGAAACGTGCCAATGGTGGTATAGGCTCATCGATTGTCGCAAGATTGAGATTGGACAATAACAAAGTACCAAGAAAGAGATCGAAGGAAATACACAATGTATAATGGGACTTGTAGCCTTTTGGCGTGATGATTCATGTAAAAGTTTTAATGTCATTTTGAAAAAACAGCATTATCTACTAAGAGAAGAATTTCTGAAGATTGACAGAACAAAGGACACTGTTCGTAGTTAGTACAGAACAGCTCACAGCGCATCGAGAAAGGAAGGGAATGAATGTTTAAAAATGTAATGACACAATATGCCACTTTACCCGATTGTAACGAGAATTGTCCTTTTGCTAACTACCTTAGTAGTCGAGTTAATGCACTTCTACATAAAGTGCATTTCTACGAATTTTAGGCATTAAAACTAACACTGAATACTGAATTGTATGATGTACTGACTGTGTTGCGTCGTGAACGTATGCACTGGATGAGTATACAGAAAAATCGAGTTGATCGAGAAAACTTAAATTTTAAAAGTTATAATAGAAATTAAAAGTTTTTGGAATCCATATGAAAGGAATTTTTCTTCAACATGTTACGCAAATCATGCATCAAAACTTGACTATATGGTACAAGCACATACGTTCATAAGTTGTTCCAGAGCGTTCTAAAATCGACAAATAATCATATAAAATGATTCATTTCTATATACATGTATTTATATACATATCTCATAGAAGGATGAATAGTTGGATGAGAGTATGGAGTACTGTCACTTGACCGAACGACAGTTTACATAACGACAGAAGGCCGAAACTTTAAGGAAGAACGACACTTTACATAATAAATAACGACACTTGACCGAAAAAATGAATTTTATGCATATTATCCTGAAAAACTGGCCATGAATAGCTTGTGCTTTAGAA
>JAQFZH010005542.1:0-10417 GCA_034695485.1 Entomobrya nivalis
TGTTACAAATTATTTACACAAGGTATTTTTTAAATGAACAATAGAAATGTAAATCACAACTAAACAAAATGATAATTTCCGTAAAGTAATTTACAGTGCTTGAAGTTTAGCAATAATTGATTATTTTCGTAACTGTTGTTCAAACTACATAAGCAGATGCATTTCAATTTAGAGCAACAACGCTGGTCTCTTAATTTGTACAACCAATTTTTGGACCACGAAACCAGTAACAAGTTAAAAACGGAAACTAAATTTCATACATAATCATTTAACATTAACCAAAATATAGTGCGTACACCACAAATTACCTTAAACCTTAATTTGTCTCAGTGTAGTTGATATTATCAATTTCAGAGCTCATATTTGTTAAACATCTTCCCGTTAATTTTCATACGTTGCAATTCGTTCCAATAAAGAAGTGGGTTATAAAATAAAGATCCTACTCCAATAATCACTAATAATATAGCAATATACCTGCAAATTTTAGTCATTTGAACTTGCCAAAAACGTTCTCTGAAATTTTTGAGAAGACAAATGCCGAAAATGAAGCCTCCTCCTACACCACCAATATGTGCAGCATGGCTTACATCACTGTCCAGTACTGCCCCAAATAGGTATTCGAGATCTGGTCCCAAAATAATTACGACAAAAGGATACCAATATGGTCCAGTCGCAATACCAAATAGAACAACAAACAAAAGAATGGTACGAACGACAGCTCCGGAGGTTTCGTTCCAGTTCTGTAAAATAAAATAATTAATTACACTCAAAATATTTGAACAAATGTGTTAACCTTGTAAAGAAGAGTGTTACATACCAAAATAATCGTTGCAAGATTCCCAGCATATAAGGCTGATATGGCACCTGACGCTCCACAACCAAGTATTCCAGTTCCTCCAATTAGGTCTCCAAAATCGGCAATCAGTGCTCCTCCAAAATACAAAATAAATACTGGTTTCCACCCATGAATAATTTCTAAGCAACATCCAGTTAGCATTTGGTCCAGTAAAGAAGCTAGATGAAAGCCCCTGTAACACAAAATTGAGGTTATTTCTGGAAGAAATGATTATTCGTTTGCATTCATTTAAACATATATGTTGACTTACCCATCATGAATAAAAAGTGAAGTGATTATTCTCCAAATTTCGTGTCGTTTTAAATGATTAGCCTCAAAGTTCCTCTCGGAGACCCAGCCGTTGTTGGCGTATAACGTTCCCAATTGAAAACAGACCAACTAGAAGAAAACAAATATTATAAATTCTAGACTAGTTTTTACAAAACGATTGTAAATAAGTATTATCAAGTCAAGCTTACTTGTGATAATGATATAAGGATTGTGAACACTGGCCAGTGAAATGGAATTGAAATTGGATGAACATCGAAGCATAAATGTATTTGCTTGGAGTTAGATTCCATCGAACATTTTTTGGAATGGCTGTTGTCGTCCTCCTGTGACTTTTTATTTAAGCGTTTACGTATATTTCCTCTATGGTAAGTTCCATTAGAACGGCTGCCATCATTTTGAAGCAAAACACCAACTTTGTTTTTGTTCAACTCTGGTTCCCCCATATTAAGGTTAAAGCCAGTGTACAAACGACCTATCCAAACTAACTAAAAATCCACAAGAAATAAATAGATGGAAATTGTATTTAAAATCTGTTTAAAAATATTTGCTTCAAGCTAAAGTATTTTTTATTATAAATATATATTTTATACTTGGTTACTTACGAATCTTAAAACTAGAGACATGTTGAATCAATATTTAAAAAAATTTGAATATAGTTCAATAGAATGGTCCAAAAAATTACGCACGCAAATATTTCAAGCACGTGATCCTTGTAAGAAATGGGTTGATGAACTGAACTGACGAAAGCTTAGATTCAATGACTTGTTTGGATGAGTATCAAAATGTTTCTCACACTATGTGATTTTCTGTATCAAAAAACTGTACAAATACTAAAACAGGGACAAGCAAAACCTAACTCATTACGCAGCACATTTTGATAAGACGACGGGCACTGCTTTCAACATTACCAGCCTAGAGTCTGACTATTTTTAGGGTAAATCGTGACTCATGCTTTGTATCCTAAATTGACTTGTTTAAATGGAAACACAAGGCATACATTACAATGAATATGTATATCAAGCTAAAAAAAATGCTGACTCGTGGTATGGTCGAAATGTAAGTACCCAAAACATTTTTTCAAATTATATATTTACCAGCAAAAGTTAAAAATAGCTTCATTTTCAAATATGAAATATTAAGAGGCATATATGGTGCTAGAGGTGGACTGACTAGCATATTTATCATAACAATTTATCAGTTCCAGACAGTCGATTTATAGTCCTCCAACATTCACCGTTCTCACATCATCATCCCCTTCACTTCCTGTTTCCATACTCGTCTCAACATGATTCGATTTAGCCACCAAATAAATCACCAAATAAATTAAACCTTGAAGTTTCATCGGATTTATCAAAATATAATATTTTAATGTTTCTACTACTTTTACACATAGCTTCTTTAAATATTTACAAATTATGCCTTTACACAAATACAAATTATACAACTGAATAGCTTCATGGTTTGCTTATAAATTTAATACCAATTTTTTCTAAAAATCCTATCGACTTAAGATAGCGAAGATCCCGTCTAACGATTTCCATAGACGGTTCAATGTTCATTTCAAACTTGGGCACAAATCTGGCCAATTTTTCATTCATAAAGAAAGTATCGGGTGAATTAAGATAGCCTTTTAAACCTACAGCTGCTTCAGCAGTATACATGCTCATTGATTTTAGGTCTTTGTACAAATCTTTCATGCTGTCAATTTGGCCGTCATTTTGTTGAAGCCTCTCGGCGAACTCTTTCCATTCCAGAATTTCCAAGCCTTTTCCAAGTTCTTCTTTTGCAATTCGTACAAAATCTTGCTCAACTTGAGGATGAGGATGTCCAACGTTAAATATCTCGAATGGGGCATTATCATTGAAAAACAACTCGAGTGATATTTCCGCACACACGTCAACTGGTAACAAATTTGCTGGAAGGGCAATACTAGACATGGCATTTAATTTGAGAAAACTCAAATAGCGCAAAATGTACAAGTTGTTCAAATAATCCAAATGACCAGTACCACTATGACCTGCAATCCATGGAAACCTAAACACCTTGCACGGAATGCCCCTCAGATTTGCCTCTTTGATAAGAAGTTCACAAACGAATTTTGATATTTGTTGACCCGGAACCTTCGCATATATAATTGTTTTGATAACATCAGTTTCTGGCCAATCATCTGACAACATTCCTTTTTCATTCTCTCCGAACATTCCACACATAAAAGAGGAAGCGAAGTAAACCTGCTTTGTTCTTTGCTCGCACGCAAATTTCAACACGTTGACTGTGCCAACCACATTAACGCTTCGCAAATCCGTCAAGTGTCCGTTGTCATACTTCCTGTACTGCTCACTGTAGCTCGTCTTGGCAGCACAGTGAATCACAGCATCCACCGTTCCAATCAATCTCTCATAGCATTCCTGATCCAACCCCAAGTTTAATTTGGTCACATCTCCTGTAACGCATTCCACTTTTGACATGTCAACCGAGTTTGTAAGATTCAAGAATTTGAGGCGTTCATCTACTCGTTTTTCTATACTAGTTCCCTCTACATGACGAACGAGACAAACAATTTTCTTCACATTTGCATAGTTTCTTGATAAGACAGAAAGTATGGACCCCCCAAGTTGACCAGTGACACCGGTTAATAAAACTGTCCCAAGATTGGACAGTTTAATTATTTCGCTTTTGCCAACATTTTGAACAGAGTTGTCCAGTTGGGCGTCCTTTTCCAATAGCTGCGTGAGCTCGTGAGTGGACATAGGCTCCCCAATGACCTCATCTTCAACGTCATCCAGTATTCTGCCAACAAGCGCAGTCGAAATTTCTCTTACTGTATTACAATTTTTAAGGAGACCAGCGGTCACAGGTACTCTGGAACCAAAAAGCGTCTGAATACTATTTCTCAACTCGATTAGCATTAGAGAGTCCACTCCGAGGTCTTGAATATTCGCGTCCTCGATAATAGGCTCGTCCGCATCCAAACGCAGTGAAATGCGTAAAATAACTTTGAGATAGTTCCCAACAACGGCCATCTTCTCTGACTTTCCATCCATCCCATCTATTTCATTCCAAAACTTTTCAGAATTTAAAACTTGACTTCTCTCATTTCCGCTCCCATTTTGTTTCAAATATTTCTCATCAATGTAACTCCGAGTTGTTGGGCAAAAGAGGGCCAAATTGGCAAAGGACTCAAACTCACTAAAAGCAACTTGTAATTTTTGACTTCTCATTGCCATCTCTAAACCATTTAGCATTCTTTTAACGCTAACCGGAAGTAGTCCAACAAAGTTAACTTCTGTAGCGCACCCAACCTCTGCCCACTGTCCCCAATTGATGGTTGTGGCTGGAAGACCAATGGAATGTCTATAGTGGGCGAAAGCGTCCTCAAAACAGTTTGCCGAAGAATGGTTCGGCTGACTAGGCGTGCCCACTAGCGCCGTAACCGAGGAATACATGACAAAATGTTCCAACTGCATTTGTGAAGTGAGATTGTGGAGATTCCACGTTCCTACCACCTTGGGTCCGTAAGTCGCCTCAAAATCAGCCCAAGTTTGATTGGTGTACAAATTGTCTCTTAGCACTCCCGCACAATGCATCACCCCACGCAAAGGTTTCCGGCTTTTCGAGACTTCATTAATAATGGATTCACACTGACTGTAATCAGAAACGTCTCCTTGGCGTACCACAATGTTGAATCCTCTCTTGTTAAACTGGTCAATGGCTGATACAATATCTGGTTTGGGAGGACTTCTGGAAGTTAACACAATGTCACTTGCTCCTTTTCCCAGCATCCACTTGCAAACCTCAAAGCCAATCCCTCCCAGACCCCCTGTTACCAAGTAGGTGCTCTCATTGTTGAAGAGAGGAGCACTATGTGTCATTTGACCATCTTGGGTAACCACTTCAGGCATCACACAAACCACCTTGCCAATATGCTTCGCCTTTTGGAAAAACTGGAGAGCTTGCCGTATCATAAGGGCGTCGTATTTCACGAATGGGATGGCCCGAAGATGACCTTGCTCCAGATATTCTGTCATGCTCTGGAGCAGCTTACCCCAAGACTCTTTCTTGAGTGCTGTGAGGTCCACAATGGAGTAGTCCACATCCGGTCTGAATGCCTGCACTTCTGCTGAACTCCAAATGGAAAGTTTGCTCATTTCCACAAATCTCGCATTTTGGGCACAAGACGCCAATGTCGCCTCCTTGAAACCAGGTCCAGTGATGGAATTGAGCACAATATCAACTCCTCGTCCATTTGTCACTCGCATGATATCCTGTTCATATGAAGTATTTCTGGAATGAAATACGTGTTCAATTCCCAGCGATCTCAGATAAGCCCGTTTTCTAGAATTTCCTGCTGTCGTAATAATAATAGCGCCCACATGCTTTGCCAACTGTATAGCAGCCAGTCCAACTCCACCAGATCCCGTATGAATCAAGACAACATCCCCTTTCTTCATTTTTGCAATAGTGATAAGGCAGTAGTATGCCGTAGAAAATACAGCTGGAAGAGTAGCCGCTTCCCAAAACGACATTTTATCTGGGATACGAATCAAACTGTCAGCATTCAAAACCAGATGGCTTGGTAACTGCGTCTCTTTAAAATTCGCTCCAAATACACAATCTCCCAATTTAAATTTACCGGAAGACTCTACATTAGCCCCCAATTTGCTAACAACTCCAGAAAAATCCAAACCAACGGTGTTCAGTTGCTCAAATTCCGCACTGGGTTTTAAAATGGTCAATATATCCTTAAAGTTCAGAGCAAACGCTTTAATTTTAATTTCCACCTCGTTCTCATTCACATCTTCAACTTCCAACGCATCGAATTCCAGATCAGCTAATTGCCTGCTTTTAGGCAATACCAAGTGATATCGATCCGAGCTGGGTGGAAGTTGCAACTCATCTTGCCTCGTGGCAACTGACGAAGCCTTTACGAACTTCGGTTCAAATCTCTGTCTATTTCGATATCCTATCTGCTGTCGTCCCCCTTCCCTGGAACCCTTGCACATCGCCAGCTCAAAAAGAATTTGGTTACTAACTGTTTCCCAATCATTATCATCTTCATCATCCTCCACCAAGTCAATGCATCTTACAAAAAACTCGCCGCTTTCATTCTTCAGAGACTTCGCCATTCCGAAAAGAGTAGCCGATGTTGGATTGGTTGTCAGGGACTCATTGATGGAATGCACACCCCGCGTGAGAACATACAAAGTAGGTAACTTCTTTTGTCCAAATGACCATTTCGCAATATGCATAAATGGCAAGGCCACTTGTTTTTGGTCTATTACTTTTGTGTCTGTTCCCCAAGCATACAAAATGCCGGAAATGTTATCAGATGAAAGAACACAGTCCATTTCAGCAGGATCTTCATTATCGGCTGTGAGGGTAGTAGTATCGATATTACTATTTAGTAAATTTCTCGCATTGTTCAGAACTTCACCTTGCTCAGAAGATTTGAAAACTACGAGCACATTAAATCCGGATGAGTAAATTGTATTGGCTACTTGTAGGGTTGCCTCATCTTGTCCTCTGCAGAACACAATCCACAATACTTTCTTGTCCATTTTAGATTTCTCCCCAGTGGTCATTGGGCGACTCACCAAACTGGTCACCTGAACATTTTCGTCAGCTTGTGCAGTAATGGCGCCAAAAACACCTTCGTACACTTTTGAAGTATTAACGCTTTTGAAACCACACTGGTTGAGAATATGCACCCAAGTCTGTTCATTTACACAAGCGTGATGCGGTCGCAAGTGGAAATCTTCAAATCTCCAGTATCCCTCCAGCAGACCAAACAAATAGGTGATATCCCTTGCCGCCATGATTGTTTCCATGAAAAAGAGAATCCCTCTGGGTCTCATTGTTTGACGAATATGTACCAGACATTCTTGGAGGCTCCTCGTTGCATGGAGGACATCAGTGGCTAGTACGATATCAAAATAGTTTAAGGGTATCCCCTGCGATAATGGACTTTCCTCAATATTGAAAACTGTAAATTTCATGTTTCCGGTATACTCCTCAAATTTCTTTTCTGCCTTTCCAAAGAAACTCTGGGAAATATCTGTATAGTAATATTCAAACTTGTCGCCCCAAAGTTCCCGAAATCCTGAGAGCATATGACGACTCATTGAGCCCGTCCCGGAACCCACCTCCAACACTCGTAAAACACGACCTGGTTCGGACTTGTTGTGTTTTTGTAAAGCCCCTACAAGAGCTGATACAAAGTAATATCCAAAGCCGCTACTGTCTTGCCTGCCGGGTCGGCTTTGGTAGTAAACTTCGGCGGAGAACTGCTGCTTGTTTTCGTCCGTGGGAAATAGAATGGCAAGAGGAGACTCTTCTCCTTTGAGTAACTTGGCAAGAACGAGAGAAACATGTTCATAAATTCCGACTACAATTGAAGCCGTCGTCATTCTGAGCGCATTAGTCAAACGTTCAATTTCCAAATTATTTTCAGCAGCGGATGGTGGCACACAGATGACTTTCCATTGATTTAAAATGGGGTCGTACTTTAAGGACTTTTCTTCTTCAAAAGTGGTAAAATAATAGTGAACGAGTTGTCGGAACTGGGGAAGAATTTTGAATTTTAGGCAAAATTGGTTGACGTCGACAGTATGGTTAACCTTAGGCTCCCAACCGAGTTCATACATAGCATTTAGCACATACAGATAAAGAAGACGATTGGTGTTTCTGATGACTTGTATTTTTTCTGGTGAAGATTCAGTTCGTACTGCCAGTTCCTTTTGGAAGCTCTCCTCATCAAGTATTGGTTGTATTGGGATTAATTCGCAACAATTTGTGTATGGCCCTGGAATAGGCCTCCAAACTTCCTCCCACGCATCTGACACACTACTGGATTGCTGTTCCAAAACAGACTCGATCGTCCTCACATTCGTTTCAATAAGCTCCACATCATTCAGATACGCAATTGGAGTAAAGTCAGCAGAGGTGATGAACAAGTGGTAGTTTTCCTTGTCTTGCCAAGCATGGATAAAACACGTTCCTTCCGTTTCCTTTTCGAACGTTTTGAATATTACCATGGAACCAATACGAACGGGAACCTTCAGTTTATTCAACAGGTCGTACCTCGTCACCGTCAGTATACAAGATTGGAAGGCTGCGTCAATGATCAATGGGTGTAGTAAATACTTGGTGTGGTCACTTGGAAGTGTGACTTGTGCAACAACCTCATCAGAATCAATCATGTCCTGCTTCACATTCCAATGTTGCTGTATTCCCTTAAACTTTTCTCCAAATTTCAACCCAGTGTCGTCCACTCTTTTGTAAAAATCGTCCGCAGAGACTGGCTTAACGGTAGACATAATTTCTTGGATTCGTTCTGGTGTCCCTTTTTGGATGACATCCTTTGTGGAGGGGACAGAAACAAAGATGGCGGAAGCGTGGAGTAGCCATTTTCCAGAATCTTCAGAAATGGAATTCTGATGGAACAACTTAATCCGAAAGCCATGACTTTGGTCGTTGTTTCGGGAATCCATCGATTCGGGCAAGTCCACAATAACTTGGAATCGACACCCTTTCCCTTCTTTTAATTCGAGTGGAGCTTCAATGCGCAAGTTGTCCATTCGCAGTGCTCTTCGTGGAGGTTCAATCGCTTCAGTAAGCCCATTAGCCACACAATAACCGGCGGACAAACACATTTCAGTGTAGCCCGCTCCCGGGAAGATCATCCTGTTTCCAATGCAATGATCCTTCAGGTAAGGCACAGAATTGATGCTGAGGTCGTTCTGGAAAATATTGAGATTCGAAGCGTTATTCAAATTGGAGCCCAACAACGGGTGACTCATCATCGTGACATTGCCATTGTTGCACTCCACCCAAAATGGTTTGCGGTGGAAGGGGTGGAATGGCAAAGATACTTTGTTTCTGATGTACGAGCTATCAAATCCCAGCCAATCCACTTTGTATCCCAACAAGTATAGCTTGCCAAGTGAGTTCAAAATTGTGCTCCATTCATAAGTTCCACGGCGGAGAGAAGGGAAACAAGTGATGTGCAAGTTTTCTTCATTGTTCATCATTACAAAAGTGGACAAGACGGGTTGGGGACCGATCTCCAAATAGTTTTGAACATTGGCTTCTCGCAATGCAGAGCAGGCATCTATAAAGCTGACCTGTTCTCTGGTGTGGCGTACCCAATAGTCCGCATTTATTTCAGAAACGTCCCAAATTACCCTCCCTTCCATTCCCGAAACGTACTGAATGTTAGGGTGACCTTGTTTGTAGTTGATGGTATGGGCGATCTTCCTATATTGCTCGATCATGGGATCCATGTGTCTTGAATGGAATGCGTGAGTTGCATCCAAAATAATAGCCTTTAGGCCTTTTCCATTTAGGAAGCTTAAGAAATTTTCAATCGTATCTGTGTCACCAGCAACAACAGTTTGTTCGGGACTGTTGAGCGCAGCAAAATCCAAATCAAATTGTCCAGATTTCATAAGTTTTTCGACTTCCGCTTTTCCAGCCTTGATTACCAACATGCTACCTCGAGGAAGGTTATCAATTAGACGACTTCTTTCAGCCACAAGTTTAAGAGCGTCCTCAAAGTCGAGAACTTCAGCGGCAACAGCAGCAGCGAACTCCCCAAGGCTGTGCCCCAAAACATAGTCGGGATGTATGCCCCAACTGTTCCATAGTTTCAAGAGGCAGTACTCAATACAAAATATGGATGTTTGACTGTAAATTGTTCTATTGAGTTCAGAATTTGACGATGATGGGTCAGATTCCCAGAGCACTTGGCGAATAGACAAATTGTACATTTCTCGCAGTTTCCGGTCGCAGGAGTCAAAATTGACACGGAAAATTGGGCTGGTGTCGTAAAGCGTCTTTGCCATTCCTTGGTACTGGGAGCCCTGACCTGTGAAAAGGAAGCATATTTGGTGCGTGTCTCCATCCTTTACTTCACCGCGAAGGTATTGATTCTCCTGGAGTGCCTGGACCGCATCCCGATAATTATTTCCAATGATGAAGGCTCTGTGATTGAAAGTGGCTCGTCCAATATTCGCTGAATACGCAGCATTGGCAAAAGTGTCACCGTCACCACCATCCTTCTTCTGAGCTCTTTCGGAAAATAGGTTTTCATACTCTTTGAGCATCTCCTCCAAAGCTTCGCTAGATTTTCCAGAGATTTTTAGAATGTGGGTTGGTCTCTCCAATCCCAGTGTGAACTTTGGGAGTTCGTAGTCAGGTGCTTCTTCAATAATAACATGTCCATCAGTTCCTGTAATCCCGAAGGAGCTCACTCCAGCAATTCTCGGCTCCCCTGGAACCTTTGGCCATGGA
>JAQFZH010005543.1:0-10416 GCA_034695485.1 Entomobrya nivalis
TTTCCAAATATTGGCAATTTTAGGGAAATATTGGAACTTGTAATTAGGATTTTACTGGATGCTAATTGAAACAATTGATTTCCAACAAACTCCATTGCTGAACTTTGGGTGCTTAATGTTTTGTCAGCAGAAAAGGATGTTATGATCAAACACACAGCAATACCGTATTGAACAGCCTGCTCCAAATTGTAAACGGTAAAGGTTTTCCAGTTGTAAAAAAGCCATATCAAACGGAAAACTAAGAATGGAAAAATAAAACCTATCGTGAGAATTCTACAGGTGATTCTAAATAGTTTGTGGTGGAAGTTAGAATGAAGTGGACATTCGACGAATCGATTTGAAGTTGGTTCTAAATAATATGGGGTGGTACTACTAATCTAAGTATTGAGTGGGCCTTCAGAACTGCTGATGTAAGCGACATGCTTGGATAACTTTGAATGTTGATAAGTCGTATTTTCCCTGTACTAAAATCAAGCTAGAATTTTTACGCGTTTTAAGCTTTAAATGTTGGTTGACAATATCAAGAAAAGTGCAATGTAAGTAATAAAAAATGAGATGAGGAAGCCTGAAACAATACTGAAGTTGATAGCACGAAGTCATCATACTTTTTATCAAATTAAAAAATGTAATAAAACGAATGGGTCAAATACGTATTAAAGTATAATTCAAGCATTTTCAGGGTTGTTCATATTCCGAGGACAATTGCTCAAATAAATATATATATATATATATATATTCGACCATATATGGATTTCAGAGTGGGTTGAAAAAATGCGAACCGGAAGTACAGCCTGTAATATATTATTTTACTATAGATTTCAATTTACTCAAGGGAAAATCTTTTGACATAATAGTTTCAAATGAAAAATAACTTTTTTCACGAGCTACAATTTTTGCACAGAAGGCCAGCTTACTTTGCTCGCTTAAATTTGTTTAGTAAATTCGAAATTCTAATAAGTTCGTTTGACTGATAATAAGCGGTACTGATTATGTACGAAGGTACATCTAGTGGAAGTAACCCATCATAGAATAATAAAGTTTAATTTTCATTTCCAAAAACCACGTTTCAAGAAAACTATAATCTAACGAGGGATGATATTCAACTTATTCTCCATAGCACTGGTCTCGATGGCCACAAATTGAGTTATATGACAACTTCAAAAAAATTACCTTTAGCACAAGTAACGCCTCTACATGAGGCTTTACTTCTCTTTAGGCTTTTGCTCTTTTATATAAAGTCTAAAATTTATAACATGCATATTGAATATAAAATCTACTTCAAAATATATCAAATTTTGCGATTTGCCGTAAACTTGATACATATGTGATATATTTCAGCCACTAATTTTCTCCGTGAAGCCAATGTTTAAAGTCATCAATTTTTACAATATTTTTTTTTCAAGATAATACGGCGTTAGATATGGTCAAATTACTGTAAATCTACTTTCATTTCTAAAGAATTTTATTACCGTTATTTTTAAAATGTATATTATTAATATCAGTCAGACATCAGGGTGATTTATATTTTTATTTTGGTTACAGTACAAGTATTTGAGGTTATAATTTGTTTAAAGTGTATCATGTAATAAGTTGTTTTGTGTATAATTCATGCCAAAATAAACTCTTTGAAATGTTCACGGTCGCTTAAAGCCTTAAGAACGGTCAACGTAAGTAGTAGTCTGTGAGGCATGGCAGACATTTTAAACTGTCTAAAACTATCTGGGGGGTCATGGAGACCAATGGTTTGGAGAATACTTATCTTATATTAGTACCTGAATATATTCAAAATATGGAGTTGCTTTGAGCTTATATGTTAAATATCTTTCCTCGTAAGTTATGCCATTTTTGGAATAAATAAGGCTTTGGCCTTACATTTTTTAGCACAAGGCCAAAACTATATAATTGAAACAAAGTAAAAAAATCAATCAAGCTACAGGGACAAACACGCCCGTAAACTATAGTTTAAGCAGTGTTCAGGGTTGATTCGTGTTTTCCAGTAAGATTCTAAGGACACTTAGTCAAATAAATATTTATAATCGACATTATATGGACTTCAGGGTGGACAGAAAAAATGCGAAACGGAATAGTAGTTTGTGGTATATATATTTACTAATGATTTCAATTTGCTCAACTAAAACTGTTTTGATTTATTAGTTTTAAATGAACCAAAAACATTTTTATGAGCTTGTAATTTTGTTACAGAAGGCCAGCTTATTTTGCTTGCTTCATTTAATTTAGTATTTTCGAAATTCTTAATAGTTTGTTGACTGATAATGTTTCTACTAATTATGTACGTAAGTACATCTATTGGAAGTAAGTTTAAAGGATAAATTAAAGTTGAGTTTCCATTTTCATATACAACGTTTTATTTCAAAATGAAATGTGAATTAAAATCGTAAAACTCAAATACGTTCATTAGTTAGTGTTGATCTGCATAAATTCTTTTTTTAAACTTTGGATGTTCGGTGAATGAATTGGAGCGTGATGCGTTACAAAGCCACTAAAATCCATTTAAAGGGAAAAGTAATTGAAGTGTTTTTACAAAAAAAAATCTAATGAATAATTGTCTACAAGAACAAATATACAATACAAAGCATGAAAACTAACACGTGTCTTAATACCATCGAATACTAACAAAGGTAATTAAAGAAATTAAACTTATTCAATTAGTGGAAAACGAATACGCCACGCGAGGTGGGCAGTGAAAATAATCTATTTAGAAAGCGATTATATAACAGATTGCTTGTGGTGGAGTAAGGAATTTTTAATGTTCTGCACACGCAATCGTTTTAGTAATAACTATTTTACATGACTCACATAAGCTATTACATTCCGTAATAAACTCATATATTACTCATTCCAAAAATTATGTTGACAACATTCTAACCCGTCAGACTAAGCCCTGTCAGATAAAAAACCAGGAAATTTTCAAGACTTTGGAAATATCACATAGCTATTACTATGTACAAAATTTAAGCGAAAGTTAATCAATACAGGCAAGTTAAATTTTACCAATAAAAGAAAAAAATTCAAGTTTCAATATAAACTAATTTAGTGCTCAATCTTAATCTTTCCCAGCCTTCGAAGGTTAGCAGAACCCTGCTAAAATCGTTAAAACAAAATAAGTAAAATTGGTCATTTGTGAGCAAAATCTATTTTCAAATCAAGTCTATTCCATATTTTTCGAACCGCTCAAACATGCAAGGTGTTTCCTACCGCTAATTAAGCTGACCTATAAGAATTATATTAAAACTTCTTATTCTTACTATATTCAATGTTACTCTGCACAATGTTACTCTTTGTACTCCTGACAGTAAAGTTGGCGTATTGTCAAACACAATTGAACAACAATGGCCATAAATCCCAGTTTGAAGATAATGATGGATTAGTTATCAGAGATTCTCCGGCTGACGTGTTTCTAAATCTTTTAAAGTTTCAACAGGACTTTCAAAAGTATAACTGTTTGTTTATCTTCAACAACTACAAAAATGTCAACTTTAAATTTGATTCTCATCCCGTGATACTTAGGCGACTTCGAATAGTGTCTCAGGAAAAAAAATTACAAGTGTGGAGGCATGACACTGGGGAAATTTGGATTCCTCATAACTTACTAAATAAGTCGAAAACAATTAATATTGACAATTTTAATTCTGTATCCTGCCTCACATCCAAATTTATATTCTCAAGCAACTTTCTGGATAACAACTTTGGAATTGATTATTGTGTCCGGTTAATCCTGCCATTATATGCTTCAAACAGCAAGCAATGGAACTGTCATATAGACATGCACTTAATGCCGCCACCAAACGTTTTAAAATTGTTTCACAGTAAAACAATTTCTCCAGCTAGACCATTTATAATTCCAAAATCACTTGAAGCGTCAGAAAATGTTGGGATGGGACCGTCGTCAAGAATAGACATAAATATACTTATTGACTTGTTTGAATCCATTAAAAATGAAGATCTTGAAAACTGGGTACGCCAAATTGAATACACAAACCATTCTGATGACAACAGCCCAACCATACTGTATACTGACTTCCTTACGTACACTCTCAACAGCAATAACGAATGGATTGCGAGAATTATTTCTAAAGCGCCGGATGAGGCTATATACATTAAGAAATCCCAAATCGATGTTAAAACATTCATTGAGACAATTGAGACTCGATCTGATCATGACGTGAACACTTTGTGGTGGATAAATGGAAAATCTGGAGTAAGTACTATCAAGACAATAACTTTATATAATTTTTTTTACAAATAATAGCACTTATATATGTTAATTTGCAGGGTTCGTCGTTATATTTTCAAGCAGTACTCGGTCATATTGATCACTGTGGAAACGACGTCAAATACAAGCACATCAGCCGCTCAAGATTTCCTATCTTAAAGGGAGATAATTTCAATACAAGAGCGTACTTAGGACTTGCACTGGTTTGGTTGTCAATACTTGGCAACTATACCTACATGGATGACCAATTCCAGAAGTGTACCAATGGCTTGAGTAGGAACGAATATTTTTTATCCACTTCCAATTTTATTTCAAGTCTGGATATCAATTTACCGTCTCCCGAAAACAGCATTTACCACATCTTACACTTTAACGACTCACTGCAAACGAGGACTTTTGTTAGTTGCGGGGAGGCAAATGGTAGACAAGAAGTGGCGTTATCAGAAATGTACAATATTTTTGATAAATATGTATGGATTTTTATAGGCTTAAGCATGATTATGTGCTGCATAGGGTTTTCGTTGACTACACAAAAGGCATTTAGTGGCAGAGACGCCTTTTCAAATAGTTGGCATTTTCTAAAGGCATACTTGGAACAGGGAAGTCCTTTTCCAGATGAAAACTCTCGTAGTAGTAACTTTATTTTATTAACCACACTGCTATCGGCAATAGTATTAAGCAATGCATACAAAAATGCCAACGTGTACAACTTAATCCTACCAAGGCAAGTAAAACCGTTTACTGATATAACAGAACTGGTATCGAATAACTTTACAGTTTACTCTGGACTAGGTTACGTTTTTACGGGTCAGAGATTCTTAACTAATGAATTCAGAAATACTAGCAGTTTTAATAAAACCGGTAGCATCAATTACACCCAAACAAGGCACTACACCGAATACGAAACGAATGTTAGACGAATTGAAGATAAAACGGTGCATCCTTCCTATCTTGGGTTTACGGTACAATCTGAGATGTACACAGCAAGTGAAAAAACTCCTTACCGAACGACGACAAAAAATGGACTTTCTGTAGGTGAACTTGGCCAACTTCTGCCACTAGATTCAATCTTGGACAATTTAACACATGTTTTTACTCCAAATAATACACCAGAATTCTTTTTCGTAACACCTCATGAATTCGAAAATAAGTTTCGTGGACTTGCTGATGACTATTTATATGATCTCTTAAAAATGTGTAACAAAACAGCAGCATTTCTTCCGAATTACTGGTCCAAGCATTTTGAACAAGACTTGCGACGTGATAATCTGAAGAATGTGTTTGTGGGGAAAGA
The DNA here is from genome assembly GCA_034695485.1 of Entomobrya nivalis. Taxonomy (NCBI): domain Eukaryota; kingdom Metazoa; phylum Arthropoda; class Collembola; order Entomobryomorpha; family Entomobryidae; genus Entomobrya; species Entomobrya nivalis. Next base: position 5,529 of record JAQFZH010005543.1, read on the forward strand.
CAAGTACTTTGAAGTAAATCAGGGATTTGTTCTTCGAGGCAAGGTACATCGCAATGTGGTAAGACGTATAAAAGCTTACGAGTTTTCTGGTATTTGGAACTGGTGGCCTGACTTCGCTAAGGAACAACTTCAGTATCATTCTAGCTATATAAAAGAAGATAGGGCTACACCAAATATGGAGGGAAACATACAAGTTATCTTTTACATACTAATGCTTGGGATGATGATAGGATTATTATGCTTTATTGCAGAATTCCATAAACAGTTAGGTAATTCACTTCTGCGTATTTTAAGTGCTAGTTGTTGGCTGTGCAAAATAATTTACAGATTTGGATTTTGTGATAGAAACTTAGTTCAAATTATATAGGCTAATGCGATTATATAAAATTAAAGCTGATCTTAGAATTGTAGGGCAGTGTCTTAGGATCAACTAATATAGCAACAAAAGTTACAGCTTTAAATATTAGTAACGCGCCAAATGGAAAATATGAATTTGAGTTAATAGAAAACTCATGATAAAACCTTAATTTACTTAAACACAAATTTGGTAGGTCATGATTCTAGATTTATGGATCTCTGGAGACTTCTCGGTATCTTGATTTGTACAAATATTTAAACTACTAACGAAAACACTCGGTCTGCCAACGGTGAACCTTATGGCTCCTAATGTAAAATTTATCACAACAAGCAGATATTTATGGGCAAATATTGATTTGTTTTTTCAAAACGTGGAGCATTTTATAATCCAGCTTAGAAATACACAATTGTCTCTTTATGCGCAGACGCATGTCGGATTTATGCTCTTTTTGTATATTCAGTCATTTTTATCTGAAAGGTATTGTTATTTTGACTAAAGGACGACATTAAGCAAAATATAGGTACAGGGATGGGAGAACGAAATTGAACTATGAAAACCCTGACAAAGTAATAATACGAAGGTAAACCCAAAAGTAATGAATCGACGGAACATACATATTTCTCAGCAGTATGTCGATGAATAGATCAGAACTTGGTATGTTTAGATTGCTTAAAGTCTAACACCAAAGCATGTTGACTTTGATATTTCTACTCGGAAGTTGCAGGCCCATATTTTACATTGGCCAAAGCCCAATTTTTTGAGAGAAAAAATTTGCCCTTTTTTCAATTTGCTATAAAATCCCTAATTGAAGAAAATAAAATTAACTTTTGTGCTTCAATTATTCGTATAAAGTGGACGTTTCATTATTGGTAAACAAAGCGTCTCAAAATCCAACACTTTTTACATAGTGAAAGGCTTGATTTTCATCGAATTTGATTTTGCGCATTCAAGCTTAATTTTTCGGTTGATTTTGGAAGACATTTTTGTTTTACTGAGCTGCTTTTTCTACTTTTGGGTAGCTAGAAAAAAATCCTTTCGCATACTTTTAAGTTAGGGTTTTTTACTTAGTAATTCATTTGTTTAACAGAAATTTGTTTAAGCATGTTTAAACATTTGTTTATAAACATGGTTATGCTTTTTGCAATAACCAAATCCATGATAACCATAACCCTTTTTTGAAATTTTATTTGTTTTTGCAAATAAACAAAACTGAAAACTTTTTAAACACGTTTACTTCATATTTTTCAATAAGTTAACAAATGTTGATTAATAAACTCGGACATTTTGAAATTTTTTCTAACCGGTTGTCTGGTTTGGGTGTCGACAGTGGCTGGTTCATTACTGGATGAACTAGACACTGCTCCATCATCTGAGGCGTCTTCCTAAATACATTAAATCGATATGTAAACGAAATACATTATAAATACTACGATTAAAATAAGGCAAACATAGAGACCTGAGAATTCGATTTATGTTTTTGTTCATCCGAAAGGGATAAAAGAGAAGGGTGAAAATTTGATCCATAAACGTTCGGAAACGGATTGCTTGATACAAGAACATTTGATTTTTGACGTTTTAGACTTATGTTGGACTGAATTTCAAACTCTCGAATAAAGTCCAAATTTACATTTGTCCCTCCATGTTTTCGGACAAGATGACCAAGGTTATACATAAAACTACCTGAAATTCCATTTCGGAAGAATAATCTTTTTGCAAATTCCCACGGGGTTTAGTGTTGTTTATTTCGTTCGAACAAGTCTACTCCTTGTTCAACAAAACACTTAATGGCGTCCAAATTTTCATACTCTAGAGCAAAATGGACTTCGTTTCCCGAATTGAGAGGATTGTCCATAATACAAGCCATGTCTCCACCAGCTTTGACGATTTGTTTTAGAATAATTTGATTCCTTTGAAAGCGTACTGCGGCTGTCAGTAAGGAATCAATGTGGCTTATATTAAAGCAAGGAAGGGAAGTTATCAATTTCATTGTTTCTTTGAGCGGACTTTCATGCATAAGCAAACAATGAAGTGCTGTATCGCCAGCTATGTTCTTCATTTCCAGCAAGCTAAGAAGGGAATTCTGTGTATTTGTTAATGTTATAAATCGATGCAAGTCCTTCGGCGATAGATACTTCACAACAGAATGCACAATATTTTCGTTGAAAATATTTTTCCGAGTAGGCAATTTGGCATCTTTCTCAGCCAGGTGTACAAGAAGTTCAATGTGGATGTTTTGCTCAAACAATACAGCGTTTCCTTGATGATCTGAGTTGTCTAAGAGCAGGTTATCACCATGATGTTCCAGAATTAAACATATAATATCCATCTTGTCTCGAATTTCTAAAGATGTCGAATCTCGGATACAAAGCCGTATCATATCCGCTAATTCTTGTGAATCATTTGCATTGAGTCGTTGAAATGAAAATTCGAAAATGGAATAAATACCACGCCGAACGGTGGTTAAAACGATTTCCTTCAAAAACGTTTTCGGTAGGGTAATGGGCATGTATTCAAGTAATTCTAAACATTCATCCCACATATGTACGTTTGAATGTTCGGCTGCAAAGAGGGCAAGGTTCGTCCACTCCATTTTACTTTCGTGAAGCTGCAGAAGAATCATGTCGGGGTTTCCTGACAAATAAATTTTGCGAATGAAACAGAAAATTTGCAGGTTTTTTGAGGACACCGCAGCATACAGTTGTTCGTAAGCTAATTCGACATTTCGAACCAAATTTCCATTTGAAAAATCGTGAAGGTCTAGATTATCCACATCTAATAATTCATTTAAGAACTGGCAAACCACCGGATATATAAACTTGTAAGACACCACAGCCTTATCGCCAACTTGGTCCGAGTATGCCAAAGTTGTAAAAACTCTGTTTAGTAAGAAATCGATTCCGTCCGTTTGGTTTGCAGTCCTGTCATACAGAACCTCTTTGAGAAATTGGGCCAAAAGGTACTCAGCGAACGTTCTGTGCACAAACCTAAAAAGGTTTATTAAGAAACTGTGATTATATATTATTAGCTAACAAAAAATAGCACCATTTCAAATACTGCATCAAAATCTTATGTTGAAAATGGTAAACACCTGATATTTCCCTTTAGCTTTTCCAGTATCCCTGCTTGAAGTATGTCTTCCTCTTTAGCATCACTGACAAAATAATTATCTAGTTTATCAAGCCAGTCCGGAAAGAGTAGTTCTAATGCATGCCTATAGTGCACTTTGCGAATGTTGTCTGTGTTAAGGGATCTAAAGGAATTAATTCTTAGAGAAAAAAAACTTTTGATATAGTCCCATCAAGGTTATATCGAATATTTATTTCCATTTTTTTAAGATCCTGTTGAGCATGGTTTTGTGTGATTTCAATAACCATGTTTTGGTATACTTCAGCAATTAGTTTACATTGTAGCGGTATCCCTGCTATGGGTTCGTCGTTGTTGCGGTTTAAATTCATTTCTAAAACTTCCAAGCAAGCTTTAGCAAATTTCTCCAACTTAAAACTTCTGTGGATATGCAGTTTATTTTCCCAGTATTTAAGAATGAATTCAGTCTGACTGTCTACTCCGAACGGAGAAAGCGTGTAGGATTGAAAACCAGTTAGTTTCTCCAAAACTGCCTGGTTATGTGGCCTTGAGCTTATAATTATTCTGATGTCATACGTTTTGTTGTTATTGGTAAATACATCCAGAATTTGTAAACCTAAATTTTGATCATTTGGTAATACTTCATCCAACCCGTCAATAAAAAGAAAGGTTTTGTAGAATTTCGATTTCATAACTTCTGATAGTAGTTGCTTCCCGAGGTAACTTGTGCACCCAATTTTCAAAAGATTTTCCCAAACTCCTGCAAAAGTTACCGTTTGCGTAGCCATCGTTTTGCAAAATTCGTCAAATTTGACGAATATTACAAGATTGTGTGCTGTATTTATCAATTTATTGGCAAGATTGGCCATGAATTCGGTTTTCCCCATTCCTGGTGTATCAGATAGAAGAATGTGCTTATTTTGTACAGAATTTTCGAACATTTTTGCAAACCGATCTTCTTCTATAGCGCAGCTGCTTCTCGTTTTGATATACTCTGGTTAATTGACCCATTATGCGATTTGATAAGCTCAAATTCTCCGTCTTTGTAGTTAATTAGATGAGTTGGTTGATCACTTAAGCTACACAATTGGTGGAAGTGAGTAACGTTTTGCAAAAGAATGAAACGTGCTGTCAACTTTGATTGCCAAATTTGTTCCATTGACTTCCATTCCATTTGTTCCGTTTTTTCATGGGGTCCAGCTACTTGGCTGAGTTGCGGTCGACTAATACCGGTTATCAAATAAACGTCTTTACATTGGCTTTTAAAAATGAAGGAATGGAGGGTTTGTTTAAAGTTTTGGTCCCTAACATATCGTTTTACATAGTACGGTAACGGGTAAGGAACCGTATTAGTAAATAAGACTAACTCACAATGGAAGTAATGCAATAGATCATGGAAATTTTACATGACATTTATACTGTGTTGTGTAGTTTTTTATGCTGATT
>JAQFZH010005544.1:0-10416 GCA_034695485.1 Entomobrya nivalis
GATTTTCATGTACGAAGGTCAACTATTTTTCTGTATGATTATAAAGCCCTGTAACAAGCCATAAAACATACTTGATACTCATCCAGTTTAAGCTGACTTTGATTTTAACTTTTAAACACTAATTCTTTTATATCTTTTGTTGTCTCATGTACTTCAGTCATGGGATCTTAATGAGTGGGCAGCATGCACAGCAAAATGCATTTTGAGATATAATATTATGTTTTTATTTTCATTACACTATGTGATGTACTATACATGCTTATGCAATATAACAAAAACTCATTAACGTGCATTATCTCAATATCTAAGCACACCACATTTTTCCACGAAAATAACTTTCCCTAGAACTCAACCGTATCTCCTGTTAAGCTAGTCACGCATGCAGTATTATTTTATGACTCATATTAACTCAAGTCTGCCATAACCTACATATATCATAATGATCATATGTACACATCCACAATAAACACCCAAGTTATATAAAAAGCAAGTGTCATTTGTATGGTTCCATTCATATTTAAACTTGCGAGTTAAACTAAGATCTACTTTTTTCCAAAATATTTTTTTTCTGAGACTTGGGGCAAGATGAAACCCCTAATTTTAATAAGTATTTTAAGCACAGTTTTTCAAGTCAGTTTACCGCTATCATCACCAACTTTGAATCCAGGTGCAGATATCACAGTTGCTGAGTCAGTTGGATTCCGCCATGCTCTGGACGCAGCCAAACCTGGAGATCGAATCTTCCTACCAAAAAGTATTTACCCGGGACCATTCATCGCCAAAGCTAATGGTACAGAAGAGCAGCCCATTGAAATCATTGGAATTGCCAAAACGCTAATTTTGGGACAACGCAAGCATCCAGCTCTGAGCATTACGGGAAATCACTGGAAAATTTCCAACTTAAATATTTCAAATGAAGGTAATCTAGCACTTCTTGTAACGGGAGACCATTTTCTGGGTGTGGGGCTGAAAATTTTAAAAGCTGATGCTGGGGTACAGCTTCAAGGTGAACTGAACCAATTGTGGAATAGTACTATAGCCAATGTAAAAACTGGTTTGGTATTGGAAGGAACCAGAAATGTTGCTGTTAATTCCAACAAAATATTCAATGCAACAACATCATGTATTTTTGTGAGTAAGACAAGTGTCAACGGGATCATGGATGAGAACGAATGTGGAGAAGGATCACGAATTGTGAATGAGGGTGGTGTGTTGGAAAAGAACACAATTTATTTAAAGAAGGATTAATATTACATTACTATTTTATCGTGACAATATCATTAGTTTTTATCATTGTAACGTAATAAGACTTTGTTTAAAAAAAATCAGGGCTGAAAAAAAGCTCGAAATTTCAAATATTATTTGTCTATTTTGATCTAAAAATCATCTGGAATATGAAATATAGTCACTAAACTCATTAGCACGAATGCCCATAAAAATACGTTCGTTGTCCACGTATATAATAAAAAATGAATATCATGAAGCAACTATTTAATTGGGTAAGGCCAGAAAAAGGATATAGCATTTCTGAAAGAGACAATATAATTTCAACATATTGATAACATCATTATGAAAAACACTGATCCATCAGGGAAAACATTTTAAAATCAGTACGATTTATCCAGCTAAATAAATGCAAGGTTACACACTGGTGTTTATTAATGGTATCATTTATCATATAATATATATGCATGTTGAAATGTACTGTTATCATTTACTTATATTTCAATCTCTAATATTTTCATGTACTTATGACAATTATAAAAATTGTTCATTAAAAAGTTTCAGTCGAGACTGGACAGCCCCATGTCCAAAAAGGTATATATTATAGCTGTGCTTGAATGTGTAACCCGTTTCTTTGTATTTATTTATGGATATTAAAAAAAATTAAGGGTTTACAGACAAAAAACAAATACTAGAGTAGCTACAAAATCGATTGAATTTATCAAGCATTGAACAAAAGGGATTGAGGCTTGGAGCTTTTTGCTTTTCAAATTCGATTTAGACATAATTTCAAAAAAGAGGTCTCAAGTTTGCAAAGGGAACCAGCAAAAATTACTGACGATTAGATAAATAAAATTTTGCGCTTTAAAAATAAACACATAAAAATATTCCAGCGTTACTTACAAAAATATATAAAAAGTTATGCGTACTTTCTGTAGAGCTATATAATTACATATTTTTGGTATGTATAGCTAATCATAATGGAGCGTAAAATGAATAGGAGTGTGGCGTTATTATCCTGATGTTTGATTTTTAAGTTAGTACAATGAATACTTTTATTAAAGATATTTGAATTGATGTAAAGTAGGAAATTTCCACATTTTGCATATTGCAGTTACACAATAGCAACAAAAGCAAATATTTTCCCTATCATTTTAAGTTACAATGACAACAAACTGCTATTCACTGAATTTGGATAGCTATACAATGCAACACAAGGAAAGTATCAATATATTGTAAGTGGATTTGCTAGGAATAGGACCAAATAAACATTTTTAAGTAGTCACATTTAGCGGAACAATATGTCTAAGTGCTCCGACACAAAGAAACCACTTAAGGAAATATCTACTGCATACAATTTAATGGCCACTCCACTTTTGTGTGATTGTTGATAGTTTTGAAATCAGTCTTTGTATTTCAGCATCTGAATAAGAGCTATTTGTATTGTTCTCGCTTTTAAAAATGCAAAAAAAATATCCATGCAAAAAAATATGTATACCATTTAGGTGGTTTTAATTATATAGGTATTTTATAGCATTTGCTTACATCATTTTACATAAGGATTTGTTGCAAATGTAAATGTTACAAAGCCAATGTACGTTTTATTACAATTTAATGATTTGCAATATTCAGTATTTTTTTGATAAAACGTAAATATGCCTAAATTTAATTCAGCACAGGTACGAACTTTCCTTGACGAAAACTGTTTAAAAACTCAACTTATTCGTTGGCAATGTATCATAAAAAAATTAGCTAAATAAAATGAGGAAATATTTTTTAGTCTTACTTTTCCAACTGTATTTAAAAACAAATTTGTCTTTACAAAGTGCAGTGAATTTTATTTATTACGAAGTTTCCAAAGACGAAGAAATCAAGTATAAACGCTTAAGAGACTTTAGTTTTGATAACCGCAATATCCAACATCCAAATAAATTTCCAATGTATCTAATTGCAGAGCTCATCACTGAAAAGCTCAATATCACTAGTATTGTCTCGTTGGAAATCCGAAACCCAGAGGTTCAAAAAATCATTTCGCTCAACTATACATATTTAAAACACCCGACTATTATTCCCGAAATGGCTGCTCTAACATTTAAACACTTTACGGCGTCGTATCAATGGTCAAGGTTTCCATCACCCCACAAGCCTTATTTCATACAAACAGATTCTCGTGAATGGAACTTCATTTATTGCGACTATCCACTTTGGAAACAAGAACCTTTTTGGTGTATGAAAGTGTTTACAAGCGTTTTTGACAACACAACTTGGGTACTTTCAGGAGTTTCGGTTTGCGTAATAACTCTAACATTTGGTTTAAAAGATTTAGGGACAAATGTGTTTTTAGTTCTTTCTGGTATTTTCTGTGAGGGACTTTCTTGGAAACCGAGAAAAGCTAACTTATGTTTTACTCTCTTACTTTTTTGTATCTTGGTTATGAATAATAATTACAATGGAACATTATCTAGCATGCTTGTTAAGCCAGTAGAAGAAAGGATACTGGGAAGTACTTCAGAAATTTATAGGGCAAACTACTCTGTACTTTTACGTAACAAAATCGATGTTCACTATTCTCGGGAGTTAATTTATAAAATTGTTGCATCAAATTTACAAGTTTCTCCAAATTCTTCTTCGACTGAAAACGAAGCACTATTGGGAATATTTACCAGTGCAGCTTCACTTCAAGATATTATTAATAAAACAAGTCATTATGATCTGGCGAAATATTTGCTCGAAAATTATAGGAAGAAATTTGTCTACTACAGCATTTGGTATAGAGCAATGCACACCGCAGGAATTATTGAATCGATTAAGAAGAATACTCGTAATGTGAAATTACACAAAATATTGTGTCATTTGGGTAACAAGCCTGTATCATATGGACCTGCTTTTTGGGGTTTCCTACCACCAAATGCAGAGCAACTTGCAAAAGTTTTTCAAATGCTGGTTGAGTCGGGAATATATATTCGAATGGAGAAAGAAGCTGTGATGTTGACTTATTCTAAACGTGTACAGGATAGGGTTCGAGTGAAAAATAAGTATTTTATTGAAGTTACAAACTATTATGAGGATGGGATTTTAAATAGTTCCCAAGCATTTGACGGGAAAATTCCAAAGGCTTTCTTTATTTGGTTTATAGGTTTGTGTATTTGTTTACTAGTTTGGTGTTGTGAAGTTATGTGTAGGTAATCAGATGAAACTATTGTAAACGACTACATGAAATAAAAAAAGGACGACGATAAAGTCTAACCAAGTTTCGAATATTTAACTTCGAAAATCACTCCTGGTAAAAGATTGTATTGATTTAAAGGATTTGTATACGGTATTCAGTCAAAAAAGGAAACTGTCAAGGAAAAAAAGACTACAAAAAGGAGATAAGCAGATCACGAGTAGAGCAAAAAATAATGTGATTTTATTTTAAATTAGTTCAATTTATAACTAGTTACATATATAAATTTGGGTTTTACGCAAAATAGGATTAACATTGAAGTGCATTTAGAAATATTATTGATTATTGGCTTCTATGTTTACCATCGGAATATTATTGTTTATTCGGCTATTGTTATGTGGCGTTTGCCTAAAAATATTCATCATTTCAATAAATCTTTCCTTGAACTGTTTCTTGGACTTATCATTACAACAAAACAAAATAAAAAGTAGAACGGGAGCTAACACGTTTATTTGCTGAATTGCATAGACTGGTAATGGCTTAGGAATTCTGGGATACTCATACATGTAAAATATTACAACGTCCACAACATAGTTGCTGCCCATGATCAAAAACACTTTCAGAAATAAAATACATCTGTAAAATTGAAACAAAAACCAAATTTTGTACTTCCATTTTTAAATACCAGTTTATACGTATGTATATATTTACTATCTTACGTGTAGTTAGCAACCTTTCCAGATTCCATTGACTCAGACACTTGAAGTGATTTTGCCTTTGCTTTTCTAGCTTTGAAAAGAACCGATGTTGTAAATATTATCAATGGAATGTTCAAAATAATAAGTATGCCCGCTGGAATCTTGACGACATGATTTATATAGAAAATCGTCCACACTCCCACGCATGAAACATTTGCTTCATCCAAACCGGGAAATTTTGTTCCGGGATATTTTATCAGTATATTAAAAGCCGCAAATACAGCAACCAACATACCAGGTATTCCCCAACATATTATGGAATACAAAAGATATTGCTTCCACTGAATTTTAGGTTTCCCAAGTACGCCTGTACGAGACACTTGCTTAAGTCCTTTAAAAGTTCGAAACATGTCAATATTCATTACAGTCATCCAGCAAAAAGCGGCCAAATTAAAATACAAGTTTCCTGTGAATAATAAAGTGCATAACCAAGTATGTTGAATTATTTGTACGAACATTTTGTATCCATTGATTACCATTAACATTCCTGTTAACCAATTACCAAATAATGCTATGGAGTACGTAAGAATGCATAAGCCATGAATATTTAATTTTGGAAAAATAAAAAGATGAAATAAGACTATAGCTAAAAGAAATGTACACGATATGGATAATGTCAGTTCTTGGATGAACATATAGCCATCTGTAATAAGAAATGGGTTACTGGCTTCCACTAATCTTCGAAATTGATCAAGTGTATGACAAGTTATCATCACAAAAGTCTCAGGAATATCGGTAAACGATAAAAATACTTGGTCGTCAAGTGTCAAAAGTTCAATTTCGTTTATGAAGGAGTCAATACAAAAATGTGAATCAGGTAACGAGTGCCATTTTCCAGTTTCGAAGAAGGGATGTGGGGATTTTCCCTGTAAATTCGGATAAAAAACAGATTATGCATAACAAACCTAAATAAATTAACAGATGCATTTGAAATAGGTTTAAAGTATCTAGCTCGAACCAAAGCAGAAGCATTTCCCAACAAAAGCCAAGGTAGTACTTTGCCTGTTTCCTGGATGACTAATTTTGTGTTAACATTTTTTCCTAACTTAATTCCCGTTTCTGGATAAATCAAGAAATCTAGTTTGGGCATTATATTTAGTGTGGCACAATGTTCCGCAAAACTTTCCATGTAAAACTTGATCTGTGTGGAATTGTATTCTAAAACCTTTGCATAATTTTTATTTGTATAAATCTGCGGTTTCCATGGTTTATCATACGAATCCATGTCATCAAAAGATCGACAGTTATTTCCTTGTATGACTTGTCCCATAGGACAGCATTTGGGAATAAAAATTGTGTTGCTAGAGGGTTCGCATAACTGTAAAGTTATATTATGATTTTCATGATAGGTTTGTACACAGTATTCTCCATTTGGACTGAAGTAAAAAGTTCCATTGAAGTAATAGCCAGTGTTTGTAAAATGAACTGGAATTGGGGACGATGCTCCAGATAAAGTTCTGAATTGTCTGCGAAAGGTAATTATGGTAGAGTTTTTAGGTGTAAAATCAAGAGTTTCGGTTCGAGTGATACAGTTCAACGGAGATGTTCTGGGTTCAAATTGAAAAATACAGCTTTCACCTGGACAAGTTGAGATAGCGTATGTCTGAGGAATTTTTAGGATATGTTTGGTTCCAGTTTCGAGCAAATTTGGTTTTGCTACGCACTTTGGAATTCTCGTTGGACTACTTGCCTTATCAAGTATAGTGGTCTTTTTATTTTCTACTAATGATTCTGATTTCCGTTCATGTGTTGTACAATGATGTATCACGAGATTATTTTCAAACCCAGTTGGTAAAGTTTTATCGACAGTACTTTCCATTGAATAGTCGATACAGTAATGAACATATTCTTTCAATTTGGCGATGAGGTGATGTGATAGAAAATAAACTGGAACAACGTTTTGCAGTCCAAACTTATTTTTCTTTAATATAAGCCTCATCTGACTGGTTTCATTATATCTTTGTTGTTCCCAAACAGAAGGTTGCAAATTCGCACAAGTTTCAGTAAACTTATATCTGAATAATTTTAATCGATTGATATCATATTTTATTGGACCAATTTTCCCAGGCTTTCCAGAATTTAAAATTGGTTTCCATCCTGAACTATTTGTACTTAATTTCACACATGTACCATCTCCATTAAAACTTTCATCTGGTTCACAACACTTTGAGATGTAAAACGAGTTGTCAATTGGTTTACATATGTTTATCGTCATGATATCTAAATTATACGACGTCACACAGTATTTTCCATCCGGGCTAAAGTATAATAGCCCATCGAAGAAATACCCTTGTTCTGTAAAGTGTATCGGTAGTGGAATCATTGTTTTCGACTTTAGTTCGTTTCCTAGCACAGATTGAATGCTATGACGGTAAGGTTGATCACTTTTCAGTGTTCCCATTTTTATGTTAACAAATACTTTATACACATCACTGCTATTGCATGTTAAGGCACTACGATATAAGAAATGAAGGCTTTGCGTCTCATTTTGATTTGTTCGAAAATTAATCGGTTTAGAGCGAAACGAAACACTTTCTTGATAAATAAAATCACTATTTCTAAAATCCAAACATTCGTTTAAAATCAAACATTTAACCAATAACACTTGACTTGTGAAATAAGCCAAAATAATCAGAAAAAAGTTTAGTGCTGTAGATTTAGAGGCACCCATTTCAATTGTTTAAGATGTGAACTGTTGGCCAACAAGAGTCCAAAATTGGTTTGGCCGCAGTTTAATAACGAAACCCTGCTCATCGTGCAGATTAAATAGGAATAATAATACCCAAAAAATCTTCATCATCTTTTCATTAGAATAAAAATGGACTTGAAAAACAAGTTTGGGTAGTGCAAACAAGTGCAGTTCAATCTTTTGCTACTTCCAGTTTTATTATTATGTAAACATGTGTTCTTTTGGGGACATATGGTTCCTATAATAAGCGGTATTGAAATTGATTAAAGTGTAAATCACGCATATTTAGTGTATTTATATCAATATGAAAAATTTTATCTGGAAAAGTTTGACGTCAATCACAAAAACACTTGACATCAGTAATTCACGAATTAACATAAATCATTATGCAGTGTATTATTAAACCAAAATATCGCATTTGCTGTCAGCTGATGTTTTGTAAAATTATATTTTCGTCAATAAATGGAAAAATTTCAATCTTTTAACTTCAACTCTTCAACAAATTTTGTTCGTTATATGTTCGTGATGTTAATTTTTTAAACTTTTTCATAACTAACTGGTTTTACCAGTCAATAACTACCTTTAAATACTAACTACACTTTTTCAATAATACATGGGTTCCCATCATAATTAGCTAAACTGAAAATATAAATGCATCTAAAAATTTATTAGTTTACTTTTCCGCAACGCGGTAAAAATTAATTGATGTACGAATAAACGTATGATTCACAACTTATTAAAATTATAAAGTTTACACATTTCATAAATATGTGGAAAAAACTCGGTTTCATTGAAAAATGAAACTTAGTTAACAATTTTTTTTACGTTTCTGGCCTGTTTATTTCCATAAAGTCATGAAATATGAAGTGAATGTGTGAATGTGATTAATCAATTCTGGCGTAGCATAACAAATCATTCAACAATAATATTATTATTTTTCTTTACACATCCTTGTCACTTTTACATTAAGTTACTTAATAAAAAATATTTACAAACGTTTAAATTTTAAGTTTTAAATTTCGACCCAAACTAAGGAGTTCCACAACATAAACGAAATCCTTGTTTAAATATATGTATTATAACGCATCCTTTTATTTCCATATGAGTTTATGTATTCGTTATGTCAATCTTAATCCTTTGCGTTTGTGCATACTATAGTATCATCTCAACAACATCATTTTTTACTCTAATTTTAACTAATAATAACATATCAATGTTAATATTACTACGTAATTATAGTTAAATACACAAAACTGGATAAATTATACATATATTACATTATTACTCTTGTGTAGTTTTGTTGCAGTTTAGCATGCATATTTGTTTTCCCTGTAGTAAGTTTGTCATTTCAACTTTACCTTTTATCTCTGCTAAACACACAGCGCAAAGAATTTTCCCATTTTGAACGCCAATATTACACCCATGTTCAACTAAATGGGTAATGAATTCAATATCATCACAGTTTTCCCCAGACAAATGCAGAATTGTACTACCTTCTTAATCGCTTTCGTTAACATATGTACCCAAATCACGAAAAAATTCTAACGATTCCTTCGTCAGTTTTGTAGTAAACCAATGGAGAGCTTCTTCCAACGGAGTTAATCTAGTTGTCCTAAACTTTACATTTATGTATTCAAACTTTTTACGTTTTCCAAGGGTCATCATTCTAAAATAATCTAAGATAACATTATCCTGAACCTATTGCATCATCTTTACAATTCAATAACCTTCATAAACACAAAATACTTTCATCATCATTTGAAGTTTGATTCACGCCCGCTCCCAATTTCTCAACAATCAATCAATAGTCAATCCCTAAATTTCGCCTTGTTTGTATTACAGGTAATGCTATGAAAAAATTTAGTCCATGACAATCTCTAGGTTAATTTTTTCATGTATACTATGAACTTATCTGATGAAGTCTACAGTATGTTCTAAAATGGTTTCACTTTTGCAGATACTATATTCTTGCAAGATTCCATCAACAATGCAATGCAAAATCCCACCTTCGGTTTCATTGAACATTGATGTTATCAAGTACATCACGACCCTAGGATAAATTCTTATCACAAAAATATTTCGCCATCTCGTATAGGCCCATCTTAGCAAATTAAGTTGCTTTCTTGTTTCAACTATCAATCAATCAAATTTTTTTATTGCAAACTCATTAAATTCACTCTACAGGTGAGAGGAGTGTATCGATATATAATTCCCGAATTTTATTATAGCTACGGATAAAGGGAATTTCTGGCTGTAAACTGTTTTCACACGCGGTTGTATCCGATTCGGCTACCCAAACTTCCCTTAAAAACCTTTCCAAGTTCCTCAGACCACACCCAATCGCTACCCTTAAAAGTGTACTAATTTGTCTCTCTTCGACGAAAGGATGGTTCAAAGAACTTTTATGAGTTGCCAACCACTTTAAACTACTCAAGTCAGTAATTTATTTGAATAATAAATTTTTGATCCTTAATAATGAACCAATTTAAAATAAGTTATGACCTTTAATATGAATTTGACCAGAAGGATGACGACATAAACGTTTTTATTGTTAGTGGCCTTCAAATTTACAAAATCTA
>JAQFZH010005545.1:0-10415 GCA_034695485.1 Entomobrya nivalis
GGTAAGTTGAGTCTTTTAAATATTAAAAGAGCAATCAATAGAGGTAAATACTTGTGTGTAATTAATACCAATATTACGTTTTATGTATGTTGCCACTGCATCCAATCTTTTATTCACAAAGCAAATTAGAAACCTTTTCAAATTTGTTGTTGGATATCGCCAATCCATTACAAAGTACAAACTTAAGACTTGCCATTATACATATTTAAAATTGATTTGAGATTTTAACTTTATGTCAATTGCGTTCTACCAATATTATTTAAAGTTTTCCGCATTTCTGCATTAATGGCAATACATATCATATCCATTCAACAAAGAGTATTTCGATCAAATAGACTAGTCGGATTAGTGTCTCGTAGGAAAAAGTTTTGTGGCACTTCCACGGCTCTGGGGAAAAATTGTTATTGGGGCGACTAGAGACTTGCTAATGAGGCAACCTACCTTGTAGCAAATGTCACCACAAGGCTAAAGTTCCATCAAGAGTTAATAATATTTTGCTTTACAGGACACCACATTATTTCAACAAAAAATGCATCACCACCCCACGCAAATGCGGATTTCTTTAGTCATTGATATCAAATTACTGCCACCAATGCGGTGGCAGATCATCATCATCTCAATTTTCCAAATTAAATTGATTGCTTTTTGTGTTGCTTCAGAACAAAACTCTCCTTGACATGAATTTGTCACGAGCGAAACTGGAAACTTCGGTTTTCCATGTAGGGTTTCAATTATCCGAAGAAGTAATGATCTCTTCCTATAACAAATCCCAAGGTTGTTTTTCTAAAAGTTGTTGAGTTTTATTCTTCTGGAAAAAAATGGACGGGTTGTAACAAGCCGGAATATATGATATACATAAGCTTGTGTATATACAGTATGAAATGGTTACATGTTGTCTTGTCAAGAATTGTGCCCGTCCGACATGACACCCGAGAAAAGTGACATTGTTATTGGAATCTATACATATTATAGTATCAACTATAACGATCAGCAGAATCATCATCATCCAGAATGGTAGATGTAAAAAGGAGAAAAAAAACGATGGTGTTTGTTTGCAAGGTGAGATGGCCAGTAACAATAATAATCAAGAACAAACGATCTAACATCACATCAGATTCAAACGCCCCAACTTTATGAGTCCTATTACTGTGTAGTTTGTTTGATATGTCAAGTGCTCATATGTAATTTTGCGACTCGCTATCGCATCGTCACCACCGTGTAGCTCTGTTCATTCCATTTGTACTTTTTTCTTTGATGTGGTTGTGTGATTGTGGCTGATAGGCAAGAGCATGTAAAGAATGGCAGTAAAGCAGGGACTATCGTCACTACAAAATAGCTTTGGCTTGGCTTTTGGGGCTATAGCAGACAAATAGAGAACCCATTTCTCTGCATTTTTATCCATTTACTGCCAATCTAAAACTGTTACAATTGATATTGCTAGAAACATCATTGTGGCAGTTATTGATTTTTGTACATTTGTTCATATGTCTGTGCGAGCGAGCTATTTTTTCCCGTATTTAGTGTACGTAATTCAGTAACAGCTTGGATACGTAGACTACGCAGAGATGCACTTTAGCAATTACCTTACTCGCTAATTAGTAAAAAATGGCAGGGATATATTTTGCAAGTTGCAAGTCGTGTTCATTTGCAAACTACTAAATTAATGAAGACCTTGTTGAAACATAAAGCATAACCGAAATTGAACTTGGTTTGTGTATACATGCATTATAATTTTAAAATCTAATGAAGTACTTTAGATCAAAGGCCTTTGTGTTTGTGGCCTTTTCCCGGTTTCATTACACACACAGGTTACGAAGTAGTAAGTTTCGCCGCAAACTACAGCTTTATATAACTTGAGGAGTAGGTGATTGTTCCAACAAGGCCATACTAGCAAACATACTAGCTAGTATGAACATACGCGCATTTGTCATAATCTAAGGGCTAAAATGAACCCTGGAAAACAGTCGAAACACATTTTATACGCTCGGGACTCAAGCCTTCGGGGCATGATTAACAAGGAAAGTGTTATCTTTTTTCAGCACCACAGTCCTTCCTCACAACGTTTTAGTTTTCCATCCAAGAAAAAGTATCTGACTGGAGGATGTGTCATGTAAAATAATAAAGTATGAATCAATCAGGAAATTGCACATTTGTGAAAAGAATTTGCTCAATGATGAAGTCAATGAGGCAACTTTCTTTTTTGTTTGTAAGAATTCCGGCAAATGGAATTGGTCAAGTCGAAAAAATAAAGCCTGTTCGTGCAAATGCTTGTCAGAACAACAAAGGTGCTTTTTTGGGTGAACATACGGCAAATATTTAGATAAGAGGGGCATTTTGTGTAAATAGAGATATCATGTCCACTTTTAGCTTGATAAAAGTTTATGTCGGCTGGCAAGACTGGTTGTTATTCCCGTACGTGTGAATGTAAAGCAACTCCTTTTTCGGTAGACTTTCATGTGTCACTCTCTTCTCCTACAACTTCACGATTGACTTGGTCTTCTATGAGTTCAGTTTTCATATCACACAAAATCTAATAACTGCTACATTTGTCTGAATGAAATGTGATTCGATACGTCTTATACTTTTGAACTTGATGGTTGTAACATTCTAAGTGCTTTAACCCTTTTTTGTTTAATTTTATTACAACATTTGGGCATGCTTTATTTTGTATTTTCAATCTTTTTTTTACAGATGTACAGTACAACTATGTGGTTGATAATCAACCCATAGGTAGGCTTCTCTTTCGGCAATTCTGTGAAGCAACCAACCCTTACTACCGGATCTGTAATAGCTTTCTCGATCACGTGGTAAGTGACTTTTTTCTGTTTCAGCTTAATCAAAAATTGGGGATGGTCTAAGTCTCATTATGACAGAGAGTACTACATTAAACTCCCTGGTTCGCTGTTTATTATTTAGCCGGTTGTGGTTTCTTGCGAAAAAATTCTATTCCTGGCCATTTTTTTTACATATTACGTGTCTTAGTACATGTGTACGTATTACCCAAATGAAATGCAATGAACAAAAAGTAGCCGACCAGTAGTTAATCAGATGGCGCAGCGATATATTTCATTCAACACTTGTAAAAAGGCGTCTGGATGTAGAATTGAATTAATTGTACATACCAACAGACATATATTTTTTACTAACCGAATGGTTGATTTCAGGAAAAATATGAGATTGAAATGGATGAGCGGCGGGTGGAGCTGGCCCAGTTCATTTTTCAGACCTTCTTGTCGCAAAACGTAAGCAAAATGGAAAATAAATAAAATTTGATTGCATGTTATTTTTTCTAGGCTATGACGACTGTTCAATATTTAATTTATGTTTATGTTAAACAGGGCGCCCAAACGGTGAAACTGATAGATCTAGATATTATAGAAAGATGTGAGCAGTGCATGGGAAGTAAAACTCAGTTTACAGAGTGCACCAGACAGGTGAAAGACTATTTAGCAGATGGGCCCTTCCGCTCTTTTGAACAGTCCATGTACTTTCATCGGTATCTACAGTGGAAATGGTTGGAGAGGTTTGTTGATCTGCTTTCAATCAAGTTAATAGTACGAATTATTTAGTGCACGTAGAAGAGCTAAAAATATACGGCTTCAAAACAATGATGCGAAGAGAGTCCATTCATTACATCTTTTTATTTTATCCCTTTCCCTTGATATATAGTACGCCAGTTACTCAAAAAACTTTTCGTATGTATCGTGTACTTGGGAAAGGTGGATTTGGCGAAGTGTGTGCTTGTCAAGTACGTGCAACAGGGAAAATGTATGCTTGTAAAAAGTTGGAAAAGAAACGCATAAAAAAGCGACGGGGCGAGGCGATGGTGCTCACTGAAAAGCAGATTCTCCAAAAGATCAATTCAAGGTTTGTCGTCTCACTGGCGTATGCATATGAAACGAAGGACTCACTTTGTTTAGTGCTAACACTTATGAACGGTGGCGACCTCAAGTTTCACATCTACAACATGGGGAGTGAGCCCGGATTTGAAATTGAACGTGCTAGATTTTATGCGGCGGAGGTTAGAAAAACACTTTTTCTCAGACATTCTCTCTTTTTATTCATACTAGTTATTTGTAAATATTGAAAAAAAATTGTACTAACCAAACAAATCTTTATATCTTATTTTATAGTACTAACTTGTTCTTTTTTTAACGCTGAAACATGGTTGTTGTTGATGATGATGTTTGAGACGTTTTAAAAATGCTTATGTATATGAACTAAACTTGGTTACTTTTTTTAGGTTCTCTGTGGTCTCGACCACTTGCACCAACTTGGTATAGTTTATCGGGACTGTAAACCAGAAAATATTTTACTCGATGATCATGGACATGTAAGAATCTCAGATTTAGGACTTGCGATTGAAATCCCTGAGGGAGAGACTGTACGGGGTCGAGTTGGAACAGTTGGATACATGGGTAAGCAAAATATAATGGCTGAGAACATTGTTGGTACAGTAGGTGGGCAACTATTTTTCTTAGGTCTGCGAAATCGTTTTGATATTTTTTTTCCAGATGACAAAGCAAATATAGAAAGAAAGACGTTTTTGCTTGCTTTCCTTTCTCTTTACATATTCCTCTTTATCTGAATGGGATCTTTCTAAAAAGTACTAAAAAGGATTTTTCTTTTTTGATTCTTGTCTTTATAGCTCCTGAAGTGATAGACAACGAAAGGTATACATTCAGCCCGGATTGGTTTGGGTTTGGTTGTCTAGTTTATGAAATGATCGAGGGATCTGCACCGTTCAGAGCGAGAAAAGAAAAAGTGAAAAGAGAAGAAGTGGATCGGAGAGTGAAGGAAGATGCTGAGCGATATTCATCACGGTTCTATGATGAAGCAAGGCATCTTTGTCAAGCTGTACGTTTTACTTACTTTATACTGATTTTTTTTCTAGGCTTTCCCTCTTTTCTCCTTTCTTTCTTTTCCTCGTGCCACTTTTTATTGGAGAAAAGTTTGCCAGAAAATTGTAATACTCAATGCTTAATATGTTCTTGTGCTATTTGGTGTTTATGTGATGCAGCTCCTGAAAAAGCATCCAAAAGAGCGACTTGGTTGCAATTCTGGACGTAGCGGTGCTGCTGAAGTTAAACAACATCAGTTTTTCACCTCGCTCAATTGGAAACGGGTTGAAGCTGGATTGGTTGATCCTCCTTTCGTTCCTGATGTAAGTTTCGTGTAGATAAAAAAAGAAAAAGAAGAATAGAAATAAAAGTGTTTTCCCGGCATGGAGCAGAAAAAAAAGAATAAAAAATGGCAAATGCTCAAAAAATGCTGAAAATCGATTTTCCTTGTTTTAGCCGCATGCTGTATATGCTAAGGATGTGCTAGATATCGAGCAATTTTCTACCGTGAAAGGAGTTAACTTGGACGCTTCAGACGATTCATTTTACGCTAAGTTTAACACTGCTTCTGTCTCTATACCATGGCAAACCGAGGTAAAACATTTTTTCTGATTTCGTTGCTTTATTTGTCTTTGAAATTTCCTCTGACAGGCCAGACACTGTGCCTGCATTTTCATATTCATGTAAAAAAAGTATTTCGACAAAAAAAGTATATCACGAGCTTAAAAAGAAATAACATAAATGACATGCCGTCAGTGATATTATCGCTTTTCTATCACATTAAATTAAAATATAAAAAGGAAACAGTTTGAAATTGAGGTTATGTGAGATCTGCATTCTATTTTATTGTTTGCAAAAAGTACATCATGCTTTAAGTCCAAAACATATGTTGTTTGGAATTTATTTTTATTCGTTTTTGCCTTACAGATGATAGAGACAAACTGTTTCCGCGAATTAAATGTTTTTGGACCAAATAACACACCTAGTCCAGATCTCCTTATTGACTGTCCTCCACCGCCACCAAAATCTGGATGCTTTCCATTTCGTCGGAAAACGAAGGTAAAGGACAATTTTTTTAAAGAACAAACTATAGCTCTTCGTAGTATTTTGTGCTTTTTACGGTTACAATGAGTAAATGGTTAACACGGGTGTTATATATTTATTTTTATTTATTTATTTATTTTCATTTAGATGTGTTGGTGTTAGAAGTGTAAGAAACTTAAACACACGTGTTTTTTCTTTTTCCTGTTCTTATTAATAGAAGAAAGTTGATTCGGGCGCTTCAAATCATCGTGAGAGCTGATTCTACTTACGTCATGAGAAAATATATTTTGCAAAAGACAAGTGGTCATATTAGTGCGTGAAAAAATGTATTTACATTCGTTGCTTATCGTATTATTATCATTGTTGTTATTATTTTTACTTTTGTTGACTGCTTTTACTAGTTCATTTATACATAACCATAGAACTATCGTAATAACGAGTCTAAGATTTTTTTTGTTACATGTTAACTCGCGTTGTTGAATCTTTACTTTTAATTTCTACATTATTATACGCACCATCATCATCGCCATTGTCATTTATTATTTGTACTATTACTTTACTACCTGTGCATTTACATTGCTACTGCCTACTTCACCATGATCACCAATCACCATTGAAAGAAATGAAATTGTACCTGTTGGCATCCATGCTTCACCATCCACCACCATAGTACATTCATTGGAATGGAATTTTATGAACTTCAATATCAACAACAGCAACCACGCGCTATCATCATTACTAAAGCAAGATTTACGTATGCGTCGTGTCTTCTGGGGGTAAAACTTCTAAACCAACCAAGCAGCAACCACGTATCCACGCTACACCACAACAAATATTCAGGTAACTATGTTGGATCAACTTTCACTTCTGCCTATGTTGCTTTCACTCTATACATTTTAGTAGTAGTCTGTTTCCGGTGAAAGTAATAGTCAGTTCGAGCTATGTAAGTAGACAGGGAGAGTCCTTCACAACATGCATATATGCACCTATCTACTTAATTTCCTATACCCAAAACAGTCAAATTTCGGTGGAACTTTCGTTTGTCAGGCAAAACAAGAAACAATGTTTGAGTATGAAAGCAAAGCAGTTAAAGATATGATACTACATGAGAGTTAATCATTCCATAATGAACATTTTTTAAACAACAGCCACAGAAAAATATATATATTGTTTTTAAAATGGTGTACATTGATGTGTTCAAATAGTTGTCATAAACACGTAACTTCTAAATTCTCTAAATTAATGTCCATACACTATATAAATGAACAGTGCACACAAAAACAGATACCGATTCGTGTGGTAAAGAGTACGAAAAGAGGATATACAAAAAAATTAACACTTTGCAAAAGTTCTACGTACGAATACAATGAAACCCAACAAAACAAAAATGTGCTAATACTCAATTACCCACTGACTTTTTTGTCTAGACGACTTGAAAAAAAGGAAGGACTTTAAAACTAAAGGAAACAAACCATATATTATGTATAAACATGCTGCTTACTATACTTATATGCCATAATACATGTTATTATATTTAGTATGATGCTGTGCACACGTAACTTACGACAAAAGTAAGCAAAACTTGCATATTTATAAAACAACTCGACGTTTTTTCGCTGTCTATAATTTGCTGTACCATGATAATTTGCGTTTCGTTTTCACAAAAGTGCGTAAATTAGTATGTAATCCTTTCAGAAGTTTCGACCCACCTGGCTTGCCATTCGTAACCATTTCACATGTTAAAAAAATTATTCAAACTTGAACCCACTCATTATGAATTGTTGTGATTTATCAATTTCCAAGAATTATATCATTAGAATTTTGGTTCATTAGGTACTAATTATCACTTGATGCAGATAAGTTTGTTTAATAACATGCATCCTTTATTTCAAGAAGAAAAAACGTACTACATTGGAGACTGTTGTATGACTTGCTGTTCAGGGTCAAGATTTTTGTACAGTAAAAGTAAACCTATGTGTAAAGTAAGCACACACTACATAATGCATACCTAGGATTTAGACATTTTACAGATAGATTACTTCAAATCTTCAAAAATAGATACAGAAATAAAGGTATACAACTATTGTGAAAGAAAAAAATATGATTATTAAGGAGTAGCCTTCTGAAGTTCTGAGTAGTTATCAACATTTCATATTCCATAAAATGATAATATTAGAAATTTTACAGCATACTTAATAACTTCTGGAGACATAACATGTCACCTAAGATTAATGCATACTTACATTTAGTACAATCATGAGGTTCTCATAAAAATTAAATGAACTATAAGATCAATAAAACACTTTAATGTACTTCATTGTATTAATTGATCAATTCAAAATACTGGCATGTCGAAAAGTTCAACGAAATGAGTACACGTAAAAAATGTAAGGATTTAGGTAAATTACATACATACATATATCAAGTGTAACGATATTATAAAGCTTAATGATGTCAATGTGAATACTTATTGTGTGTGTTGTTGGCTTTCTTCTCTGTGATCTTATCTTTCATTTGAGGAAAAAAAACCGAGAAAAATATTAGAAGTAAATCTGAACTATATAGTACATGTAATGCATAGACTCCATTTGTAACAAAAATTATTACCAAAATTCTACTATTCAGGCCATTTTAAAAGAAATCTTTCAAAAAAAAACCTTAGGTAGCTAAGAGGATGTTTCAAACTGTCTTCAAAAGTACACATTTTTTGTGACGCCGAGTAATTTAGGATTGTTGAGAAATACCAATTAGAATTACTTCACTCATATTATGGTTGTACAACTTGTACTGAATAAGTAACGATATGGCAGTTTTATTACATTAATTTTTAGATGCATCCCAAAAAAAACCTCAGGGATATGGTAAAAGTTATTATTATATTCGCATTACAAGATGACAAACTTACATTATGGTTTGGTGTGATGAAATGTATAATGTGTGAGTTTTTGCGTGAAGAAAACTTGTTGTCCCGCTGCTTTAACTTGCTTACTTGCATAACGAAAGTCGTAACCAACGAAGCTCAAAGATTTTTCGTAATTAAAGCTGTTCTCATTTGTTCCTTGATTCTCTTACAGTTTTGCTTTCTCCATAGACCATGACATAGACAGGAGAAGAGACATACACAAACAATTGCGTATTACACACAGCCACTTTTCAACTTTCACTTTCTCTCATTTTCTCTTCCAATGATATGATTTTCACTCCGTGTGCGTCTCTCTCTCCCTCTCTCTTTCGTTTACACTCTACTTGTACTAAAAAGTTATTATGATTTAGAGATTCTCTCGGTAACGAGCGAGAAGAAGAATCCGGTTCTTCCATTCCATTCACATGCCAGAGTTACCAAACAAAAAACGAGGCGGAGGAGAGAGGAAACAAGGAATATATAGCAAAAGTGCTTCTGTATAAAAATACACTTTATCAGCATTTCCACTATATATTACCACATTCATTGTCACTTTTTAGCAGAAGGCTAAAAGTAAAAAAAAACTTTTTTACACGCCACTGCTCTTTCTTTTCTCTTCCAACAAGCTCAAGCCAGAAGAAGCCAGAAAGTCACTCATTACTGGTGTTATTGCAACAACGCCAACATGAGAGAGCGACCCTGCAGAAATGCATGTAGCTTTGTACATACTTACATATGTACTTATGAATGAATGTGTGTTCTGTCATATATTTTTTTGGCCCTTGTCTTTTTTCATGGCGTTATTACCTCTTTCCACTTGAATCACGCCTTTCGTCACACTATTTCTATCCTTCATAATGATCATCATCATCACGCTCTCATTCTTATCCTCTTACTACTGTTATAGTTTTGCTTTTACTTTAGTTCAATGGAAAGGGTCCGAAGAGACATGAGGATTGCGGTCGTGGTTCTAGAGATGATGATGATCAAAATAATTGCTAGCAAAGCATTTTTCCCTCCATCAAACCACGCCAAAAAAACTAATGTTGAAAAATCTGTCGTTTTGGGACTAATTATATCCGCAACCATCTGGCTTGGCATTGCAATTTTCATTAATATTCTTTTCCGCCATCGCTACAGTAATGAGAGGGTTGACCTTTGAATTGAAAAGTAGGACATTAAGGAAAGTGGCTCATTTTACTGCTTCATCTTACCAAGTCAAACGGAAAGAGGAAGTGAAAGTAAGAAATTGTGCATTTTCATAAAACGAACGATTTTCAAAGTTGTATACAAACAGACATATTACTATTTATTACTACTGAGCAAATGGTTACATCCTTTCTTTGTGTGTATGTTTGATTATTGACTACGCGTAATTAAACTATATTTTCTCCTATTCAATTTTTGATTATCACTGATACATCCAAACAAACAGATAGCACATCATATTTTTGTCAATCATTTCTTGATTTTCTTAATTTTAACAGTCCAGTTTTCTGTTTATGAAAGTAAAACGAAATCTTACATTACTAAAAATCAAAAAGAGAAACATACACCAAAACATAATAATTACAACAAACAGCTATAGTTTATAGGAAAGCTAGACAAATAATAATACTAAAAAGTTT